>CAUYQU010091174.1:0-137752 GCA_963574635.1 Cheracebus regulus
CAAAAATATGATAAAGATTTTATTGAGAAAGAAATATAAACTACCCCTCTCCCTGACATTGTCAATTGTATTGAAAACCTAACTAAAAAAAAAAAAAAAAAAAAAAGGATCTAGAGTTCAAAGATATCTGGATCAGGGGTATAAATTTGAGAGTTAAAGATGCAGATGCAGAAACATTATTTGAGATGTGGATGGAATTGCCTAGCAAAAGGAAATTTTATAGAGAGTTGGGTGAGAGGGTAGAAGAAGGCCTAGGACCTAGTCTGAGATGCCCTGGCATTCACGGTTGAGTAGAGGAGAGGAGTTGGCAACAGAGTCTATAAAGGAGAAGTTGGGAGAGTCTGGAAGCCCAGAGCAGTTACGTTTCAAATGTTTTTGAACGTCGAAAGATCTGAGGTGTGAAACATGTTTATTTGATTAAGCAGCCTCTAGGACATTGATGGCTTTGGACAGAGGTGTTTTTGTGGAGTGGTTACGGAAAAAGCCAGACTGGAATGGATGCAAAGGGAGGAAATGCAGAGGACACAGCAAGAGTTTGGTTGCAGAGGGAAGTCAGAGCAGGCAGCAGTTGCTGGAGGGGATTCTGGGATCAAGGAAATGTTTGTTAATGTGGGAGAGAACTGAGTGACTTCAAAGACTGTTGGAAAGGAGAGGAAGGGGTTGAAGATACGGAAGAAAAAAGGGATCATTGAAAGTATAAGGAGATGGGATAAGATCCAGTTGTTGGAGGATGACCTGGGATCAGCTTTAAGGACTTGTCTTCTACTGCAACAGGAGGGAGAGATGAGTGATTGCATGCAAACATAGACAACTTTGTCCCTTTAGAGCTGAGAGGTTAAGGGACTTCCCATCTGATAACTTCCATCTTCTTGCTGTTGTCATCTCCTGGGATTGAGGGGAGTGTGCATGTTGGGGAGGAGTCTCTGAGGGTGGGCAGTCAGCGGGCTGGAAATCTGAAGAGACTTGGTGTCATTTGCTATATTTTTTGGGGAGAGATGAAGAGTTGGGTGGTCAGAGAAGCACAATAAAATGTGAGGCTGGATGGCAGCCCTGGAGAAAATGTTGGTCAAGAATCTAGAGGGGTACTAAACTCTAGAGTGGTTTTCAGTCACTTAGTTAGGTTGTATTGTATTGATTATTTATTGCTGTGTAGCAGGTTATCCCAAAACTTGTTAAAATTACAAATGTTTGTTATCTCAGTTTTGGGTCAGGAATTTGGGCACAATTTAGCTGGGTACCTTTGCTTCAAAGTCTATTGCAAGGTTGCAGTCAGAGTGCCAGCCAGGGTTGGGGTCTCATCTGAAGGCTCAACCAGGGAAAGATCCACTTCCAAGCTTGCCCATGTTGTTGCTGGTCGGATTCAGCGTCCCACAGGCTATGGGGCTGAGGCCTCAGCTCCTCGCCAACTTTTGACCTGAGGTCCCTTTGAGTTCCTCGCCACACTGGCCTCACTATAGAGCAGTTCACGACATGGGAGCTGGCTTCTCTCAGAGCAAAGAAGGAGGAGGGAAGGTGTGCAAGACAGAAGCTGTGATTTCTTTTCAACCTAATCTCAGAATTGATATCTCATGATGCTTCCTTACTCACATGACAGAAGCAAATCACCAGGTGCAGTGACTCTTCAAAGGAGGAGATTATACCAGGATGTGAATAGCAGGAGGTGGGGCTCGCCGGGGGCTGACTGAGGCCACCTGCCACCCTGTGTGGAGAGCCGGATGAGGACAGGTTGTGGTCAGATTGTAAAGAGCCATGTGTGCCAAACGGAGGGATTTGAGTTTCATCCCATTGACTCTTTGGAGTCATGGGTGATTTTTAAGGCATGAGGTGAGTAGATCAGTTTTTAAAAGTTCACATTCAGATACCCTTTGGTTCTATAAAGAAGAATCAACCCACAGGAACACAGCCGTGATGTACCCTGGCCAGGCACATGGAATGCACATCCCAGACATCCATAGAGCTTATTGTCTCACACTCTTCAGGTCTTGGCTAAAATGTAATCTTCTCCACAGGACCTTCTCTGACCGCCTGATCCAAAATTGCACTTCCCAGCCCCACCCAGCATCCCCTATCCTCTGGTTTATTTTTCCATTACCTATCCCTATCAGGCCCATTATAAATCTTGTCACCTATTTCTTTTTTTTTTATTATTATTGTTGCTCTCTCTCTCCTAGCATGTAAGCTCCAAGAAGGTACAGATTTTGAATTGTTCTGTGCACCACTGTATCCCAGCACCTGAGCATTTAGTAGGTACTATATGAAGATTTGCTGAATGAACTAGTTAATAAGTAAAGTAAATCTTGTTTCTCCAAATGCCATCTCCATGTGGGAGTGAATATAAGAGGACAGCACCCTGTGAAGTGTGTGGGTGCAGAGAAGCATGAGGAAGTGGTAAGCTGGGTCCTCTAAAGAGATGAAAACATAAGAAAAAGTCTGACTCTAGAGGGAAACCTTTAGAAAGGAACTCTTTCCTCCTCTGATCCTGATGGGTTGCAGAATTAGCTAATGCTTTGGGAATGACAACAATTAGGACTTTCTAGTAAAATAAGAAAAGATGGTGCAAACTCAATGTGATGGCATAAGTGCAGGCTGACTGGGGTGGGGTTCACCGAGGCCTCTCCAGGGTACCCCGTGGGCAAACATCTAGCCTTTTGATGATCAAAGTGAACTTTCCCCAGACTCTTTCCCTTAGAGACACATAGCATGCTGCCAAGGGAGGCACCTGTGGCTCAAGATGATTTTGCCCAGTATGCCAGGAGTAGCAGTCCAGCCTGGTTAGGATGCAGGTGGGGCTGGGCCGAGGGTTAGGCGAGCCGGGCACTTGGGTCATAGCATTTAAGGAGGCACTCACTGTAGGGATCATGACAGTGCAGGCTCAGTACTTTCAGGAACCTAAATAGGAAAGCCTCCTTAAACCATGTGCCCTGGGCACCTCATTCGTCCTAGGATGCTCACTTTCAGGGCAGGAACCATTATGACTTTTGGGGGCCCTAGGCACGATTGCCTTTGTGGATCTCTTTATCCAAAAAGTATCTATACATATATACACAAAATTATATTTTAGAACTGCATTGATATAGATTCAAAATAATATTCAAAGTAATATTCAAAATAGTATTCAAATATTCAGAATACAATTCAAGCTGGATTATATTCCTTTCTTCTGATTGTAAAATACATTAAAACATTTTCATAGGCTCTAAAACTATCATGGGTCCTGGCACCGCTACTGCAGCTGGTAGACAAATTCTTCATGGCAAGGGGTCACCCAAACCTGAGAGGGAGTCTCCCGTAGTCTGCACCCTAGATGTTTCATTTGCCTCACCCTAGTCCCAACCCTGGGCACAGGAGTCTTTAAGTTAGCAAACTTCATTGAGGGAATTATTTCCTGCACTTTTCTGAGCTTCAATGTCTTTATGTTTAAAATGGTTATAATAAAGTAGGAGTTGTTTATCACAATATAAATAAGAAAATACAATAAAATTACCACAAGTTCCGGCAATTTCACTCCTACTCAAAAGAATGAAAAGTAGAAACTCAGACAGATACTTGGATACCAATGTGCACAGCAGCATTATTCACAACAGCCAAAAGGTGGAAATGACCCAAATGCTCACTGACAGATGAATAGACAAACACAATGTAGTCTACACATGCAATGGAATATTATTCAGCCATAAGGAGAAATGAAATTCTGATACGTGCCACAACACGAATCAACCCAAACACATTATACTAAATGAAATGAACCATACACAAAAGTCCAAATACTGTATGATTTCACATACATGAGTTACCTATGTTAGGCAAATTCAGAGAGAGAGGAAATAACTGAGCTTCTGTTTGGAATGGTGAAAAAGTTCTGGAAATGGATAGGGGTGATGGTTGCACAAGATTGTGAATGTAGTTAATGTCACCAAATTTTACACTTAAAAATACTTAAAATGATAAATTGTATGTATATTTTCCACAATAAAAAAAAGAGAAGGCTGTATTGGCATAAGCACTTTATATAGGGTAAAAAGGCACACGGATGTAAGAAATCCTTATTGTCCCAATTGATAACTACCATATTGCTGTGGTGGATGAGTCTTCCAAAGTTCACAGACAGATTAGCAGGTGTAAAACTGCTGTGTAAACACAGACTTCTCTAGCCCAGACCTGTTGCTCTCTGCCCACTATGGCCCGCAGATTTGATGATCAAGTTGATGAATGGATGATAGCCAAGATTCTTGAAGCTCTAGGTGGTACAGGGCATACACTTTCATCCTGGAAACCTGTCATTCCTTGCTGTCTGACAGTATTCCCTTTGGGGGCACAGGGATTATGGTTTTGGCTGAGACATCTAAGATAGTCCTGGTGTTGGTAGCATAAGGAGTGACCCATGAGAGGCCAAGTTACCCACCAGGCCCTGACAGTACACTTTGTGCTGACGTTGGCCTGATCCAGTTTCCTGGCTTGGAAAGAATGTTCTGATCTCCGAGTAAGCTGAAAAGGGAGCTCTGGGGGTGGGGGGTGGCACTTTGACCTGGGACAGGGACCTGTAGGCCTCGTGTCTGACCTGCTTCTTTTTCCACTGAGCAAATCTTACTTTCAAAGATGAAGTCTTAAAAAACACACAGAAGAGGTGACATGGTAGGAGGGATCCCTGGGACGAAAGGACCTGTCACAAACAAATTCACCCCCGGGTTTCTTCAGTAACAAGTCTGTCCAGTGCAAGCTGGGTTTCAGGGATGCCCTGCCTCTCAAGGGAGCCTGTGGACTCCCTGAAATCTGTAAGCTTATGTTGGTACTTGTGGAGAGAAAATCCATAGTTTCCATCAGATTCTCAAAGGGATGCAAGACCCCCAGACTGCTTTAAAACCACTGTTCCTGTGAATTTAAGATGTTATTGTGGAGACCAGCATTTAACTTACACCCAGTTTTCAGGGCACAAATGGACTGGTAAACCAGGTACTGGATCACACACATCTGGTGGCAGAAAAGGTGTGGCGTTTCAGTGGGGCAGGAATTGGGGATCGCTGCTGAATCCTCCTATCTCTTCTCCTAAACGAAGCGATTCACTTTTGAACAAATTGACCATGGAGCTATTATTTCACATCCGTGCAAAAATCCTGGCCCCAGTGACAGCAGAATCTCCTTGTTGACCATGACTCCTCCTCACTCAGCCTGACTTTGGTAAGTATGTGTAAATGACACGCCCAAGTCAACAGTTCAGAACAGAGTCTGAAACAACTGCTCCTAAAAGAATGACCCTCCAGGCCTTGGTGATCCCTTTAATAGCTCCTCGTGGTGTACTGTAAGACCCCAGAGTCTTGATCAATCTGCAGAGTCTTTTGGCCAGGCTGGCAAGCATCAGGCAGATGGGAGCTTACAGGTCCCTGCAAGGGAGGGGACGTATTGAGAAGGGTCATAATGAATGGGTACTTTAAAGGCTCTGAGGAGTGACTCAGACATTCCAATGGGGCTTTATTTTTTCCTTTTGTTGCTGTGTGAAATGTAATTGTAGTCATTTTTTCCAGTGAGTTGATAAATAGCAATTATCCATGCAGCTTGTGAGCTGGGGTCATTGTGAACCAGTTCACATACCGGCATTTTTTTCTTCCCCACCCCCAACACCTGAGCTAACTGCTCCAAGTCTGAGGTTGGAGGTTTCTTGATCCCAGGAATTCTAGCAAAGGTACAGGATGCAAAAGGTCAGAGGAGGCTGTCTGGGAAGGGTGGTCATAGGGAGAACTGGAAACTTGGGAGCTTTGGCCTGATCCTTTACACTACCCAACACTCCTTTGTTACCTGGAATGCAGGTAAGAGCAGAGAAGTGATTTGTTTGGCATCAGAAAGATGGTCATCAAGAAAGGGAGAGAAGGCAATATCTGATGAGCACCTTCTCACCACATGCTGGGCCAGGTGCTGTGCTAATGAGCACTTTCCACAGGCATCATTTCATGTCATGCTCAAAATTGCAGAGAAGGGGTAAACCTGAAAACATACTCATACTGATCTTTGCAGTAATTCTCCTAAACTGAAGCACAAAGAATGAAGTCATGTGGTCAGATAGTGGATGGTGGGGGAATTGGGATTTCTTTTAAAAAAAAAAAAAAAAGCCTACACCTCCTGGTATTCCCAGGCAGTCTCCCATCCAAGTACTAACCAGGCCCAACCCTGCTTAGCATCTGAGATCAGACGAGATCGGGTGTGTTCAGGGTGGTATGGTCATATACAGGAATTAGGATTTCAACCCATGTCTGTCTAATTCCAAAATCGGTTCTCTCACCATGAGGCTGCCTCTCATCAGAGGTCTGGCCTCACTGGCCCTGCTGGCCCTGTAGGGAGGGCACTCTTGTGTGCCTGGCGGTGGCACTCTTGTGTGGTAGAGCCCCAGGTAGTTTCTCGGCATCAGCTGCAGAGATGCAGACTGCCGCAGAGAACCTGCTGGACCCATCACCTGGGCTCTGGTTAACAGACCTGCAAGGGAATCACGTGGGCAAAACCAGCTTGGGAGCTGTGTGTCACTGATGCCTCTGTCCTCCTCTAGGTGAGGGGACAGGCGGGCAGCTCCTTAGATCGGTATCACAATTGTATTTAAGTTCTCCAGGGAAACAGAACCAACAAGGCGATTTTATACACACACACACACACACACACATGCAGATTATTAGAAAAACTGGCTCATGTGGTTATGGAAGTCAAAAAGTCTCACAGTCTGCCATCTACAAGCTAGAGAAACAGGTACAATTCAGTGGTGTATTTCAGCTCAAGCCTGAAGGCCTAAGACTCAGGGTGCTGAAGGTGTAGAGTCCAGGTCTGAGTCTGAAAGCCTGAGAACCAGGAGTACCAGTATTTAAGGGTTGGGGAAGCTGGACGTCCCAGCTCAGGCAGAGAGAGAGAATGCATCCTTCCTCCATCTTTTTGTTCCATTTGGGGCCTCAGTGGATAGGATGATGTCGTCTCCACTGGGGAAGGCATTAGTCCACCAATTCACCAATCCAAATGCTGCTCTCTTCCAGAAACACCCTTGCAAACACACAAGAAATAGTATTTTATCAACTACCTGGGCATTCCTTAGCCTAAGTTGTGCATCGGGTTGATGCACAAAACTAACCATCACAGCAATGCCAGAGCACAGCTTTCACTTCTGTAGGGAAATTCTCTTTGGTGGCATTTGGCAATAGCAACCCAAAGACTTCTGGGGGGACTCCCAGGCCAGGATCCCATAGTCCAAATCTCACTGCTGGCGTTGGATAAAGAACAAAGAAGTAAGCCAGGACTGGAGTGGTTCTGTTGGGCCGGTTTAAGGGTGTCCTAACTGCACTGCTCTCTCTAACCCACTTGGTGAGAGCCCTGCCACAGTCTGGGTATATGGTGATGAGGCCAGCCAAAGGTGGGACAAAAACTGTGGTGAGAGAGGGAAGGGCTTTGGGGAAGGAACTTTTGGAGAAGATTGGACTGGGTAGAGCAAGGAATATGGAAAGCAGAAGTGAAGAAGAGATCTGAGAGATTAGAAAAATGGAAGGATCTTTTCCAGTTAAGTGTGTACTAAAAACTAGGTGAGGTTTGGACCTCCAAGCTAAAATATGAGTCAGACTCACAAGCTTAATAATCACAAATTTAAAGAGAGAGTCAGGTGAAGAGGAGCAGGTAACTTAGAAGAGCCTTTGAGCCTTGAAGCGCGAAATGCCACTAACACCAGGGGCCCTGAGCTACTGTTCCTCATCATTGAATAAGAGCTGTGAGTCCTCAAAGCTGTTGAGGACAACATTCTGCATGTAGAAGGCACATGATAAATCATCATACCCTTTCTGGTAAGGGTGGGTAAATCTATAATTATTCAGGCGATTGTGGGAGCTGTACGTTTAAAAGACAAACTGAAAAATAAATCATTGCAAATTCTATTTATATGAAGAAGAATTGGGATGCAGGCAGAAAGGGACAGGAGGCCTCTGTAGCTTTGCTGCTCAAAGTGTGGTTTGTGGAGCAGAGACACTGGAGTCCCCCAGCAGCTTGTTAGGAAGGCAGACTCTCAGGCTCCACCCAGACCTGCTCAATCAGAATCTGCATTTTAACCACAGCCCTGTCAGAGTCACGTGCACCACAGTTTGAGAAGTGCATCTACTTTACAAACTTGGTAGAGAAAAGCAAAATCACCCCAGGAGTTTTAAAAATACGGGTGCCTGTGTCTCATTCCCACAGATAGGGATTTCATTCTTCTGGGCTGAGGCCTGGGCATTGAGATTGTTCTAAAGTTCCCCAGTGATTTTTAATGCCCAGCGAGGATTGGGAATCACTCCTGTGTAGCCTCAGGGGCATCTGGCAGGGGGAGAAGCAGAGGAAATGGAGAATGGCAAACACTTCCCAGCCAGGGCAAGTCAGCCCTGGTGTTTGTCACAAGGGCACCTTGGGGACAAAGGGAAGGAGGGTTTCCTGGAGTTCTGAGTTCTAATCTCAAATTTGCCTCCCCCGACTGGCTGTGTGTCCCTGAGCCCAGTTAACGCTGGTCAAATAAGGAAGAAGTCGATGAACTGTCCCTCTCTGAGCCCCCAGTGTCCTCACTTCAATGCGAGGCTATTTATTTCCTCCAGCCCAAACATCCTGTTTCCCCTGCCTTTTCTGTCCTGTTCCTGCTTCGAGATCGTGCTGAAGTGGAATCATTCACAGCTTCCGTGGGATGGGCTCCTAAGGGGCACGGAGGCTGCTTCCATTCACATGAAGGTTGGACTCAGCTATGTGACAAGACAGAACAGTGGCTACCCTTTGGAAGAGTGGTTGACAGTGAGGGACACTAGGGAGGCTTCTGGGGTGTGATAGCCTTCTGTATCCTGACCTGGGTAGTGGTTTTATGGGTGTAAAAATGTTAGCTGAGCTAGTCACCTGCAGTTGAGCACTTTGTGTAATTTATGCTTCAATTATCAACAAAGACTGAGAAGTGCTCAACAGGCCCCCAGGAAAAAGCCAGGTCCTCAGGGTACTGGCCGACAGGAGCTGGGGACATTAGTGAGCTTGGGAGCTAAAGCAGAAATTGAGTAGAAGGTGAGAGAGTGACCGCCAGAGAGAGATGGATGGTAACAGAGATGGAAACTCAGAGAGAGAAGGTGCTATGGGACTAACTCAACCCAAATTCCAGGCAGCTGAATTAGTCCTAGGTGAAAGGGTGGGGTTTGGACCAACTGTACCAGTTTGCCTGGGACTATTTCCCTTCTTAGCACTCAAATTTCTGTGTCCCATGAAACCTCTAGGCCAAGATAAATAGGGACAGTTCGTCCCCCTGCTCCCAGGCCCGGGCTGTGGGTGGCATTTGGATAGCTGGGGAGGGAATGGAGCAGGCCCTGGGGAGAAGCCACTCCAACCCAGGGCCACCAAGCTGTTCCAGAGCAGCCCATGTCCGTGTAGGTGGATGGACTCTCTCCTTTCCATCCAGGGGCGGGCCGTGAATCCACAAAGGGTCTGAAACAAGGCAGTGGCCCCCTGTTTCTCAGCCCTCCAGATCTCACTCCAGCCCTCCCAGGCTTTCCCAGCCATGCCATCTGCCCATACAGTCTCTGCCTTCACAGCACCCATTAGGCTAGTGGGCAATTGTTTCTTTGCTTCTGGATATTTCTATCTGGCTTTGAGCCCTTTAGGGGTAAGAGTGAATTTTCCTTGGCTTTGCACACTGCTATAGTTCTACTTAGGGGTGGAGTATCCTCTTTTTAGGGGATTTCATTGTAATCTTTTTGTACTGAGGATCTTTTTGGCACCTTGCAGAAGTTTTAATTCCCTTCTTGGAATAATACTTTAAATGTATAGTATAAAATACAGAGAGTTGCAAAGAAAATAAAGTATGCTGAGATGCAGCAATCAAAAATATTTTTAGAAACACATTTGTAAAAAAAAAAAAAAGTCAGAAATATCCTTCTTTATTAAAGCTTTACCTAATGAGATCCAACAGCAGCTGTAATTTTGAGGTAGCCATGACTACAAATGATATTTCATAATACCTGCAGCAAATGTGCTGTGAAAATGAAAATACCTGTGATTTTTTATTAGTGACAAATGGCAGCCACCGCTGACACCACTGTGGTTTGTTGACTGCATTCCTAAGAACAGGAAATGCCAAATTTCACTTAGTAATTAACTAACATATAGATGTGATTTTTGTCCCATCCAATGTCACAGGCACCCCTGAATTCTAGGAACCCCAGGTTAAGAAATGCTGTGTACGTGGATGGAAGATAAGAACTGTGCTTTGTAAACTGTCGAGTGCAATGTCCTTGTGAATACTGCTCGTCCTTGAGGGATGTGGGTGTTCTTAGGATAGGCAAGGGAGGTTGAGAACCAGGCTGAAAGTGGATCATTAACCAGCAAACCATGAGGTCAGAAGCAAACAGGGGACCCTAGTTGCTCTGTGTCAGAGCTGGCTGCTAATCCTCAACATGCTTTGTTGTAGACAAGTAAATGATAGAGTTGGATATTTGTCCACGCCCAAATCTCATGTTGAAATGTAATCCCTAATGTTGGAGGTGGGACCTAGTGGGAGGTCACAGGGGTAGATTCCTAATGGCTTGGTGCTGTCCTGGCCATAGTGAGTTCTTGCAAGATCAGGTTGTTTAAATGTGTGGCACCTGCCCCATCCCTTTGCTTTCTCTTGCTTCTCTCTCACCACGTGACATGCAAGCTTCTGCTTTGCCTTCTGCCATGAGTGAAAGCTCCCTGAGGCTTCCGCAGAAGCCAAGCTGATACCATCGCCATACTGGTACAGTCTGTGGAACCGTGAGCCAATCCAAACCTCTTTGCTTTATAAATTACCCAGTCTCAGGTATTTCTTTATAACAATGCAAGAATGGCCTGATACAGTAACATTTGGTGGTGCTCTGCCTTTCCACATCATTCACTGGTGCATGTGCGGATGTGCCAGCTGGCAGTGCTGGGGAACCGTGGGGAGCCTATTTCTCTGGTCTGGAGAGAAAGGTTTGGAGAACAGAGGGAAGTGCTTTTGGGTCAGCACAGGGTCTGGGGTCATAGCCTACCATAGCTAGAGGAGAGGCTTGCAAGGCTGCTGGGGTTTTCTGTACAGCCCCTGCATGGGACAATCCTCTGGATAAGAGCTGCTGGGGCCTTCTTTTAAGAAGAGAGTCCCCTGGGAAAGGTGGTACATTCAGACCCGAAGGTCTTGGCATGAGTGATTTTTTAAATACTACCTTGTGCAAGACACCAGGGGAGGAAAAACTCTGCAGGCAAGTGGCCCCATTGCTGGCGCCAGCCCAAGTGACCTTGGGTAGGAAAAGTGCCCTCTAATTAGCAATCAGGAAATCAAGGCACAGCATGGCGCCAGGCAGCATGACCTCAGACCTAGCCTGGTGACACTTCAGCCCTCTAGACGGCATGCCCTTGCCCCTGCATGGCAGGGCCGGGACACTGTGGGTTATTTTTTTTATCTGAGGTCGCTATTGTTGGTTGTCTGGTAGCTGCTGCAGTGGGTGCCAGCAGCGACAAACATGCAGTGAGGGTTTCCTGTGTAGCTTCCGCCTCCTTCTCCACACAGTTCCCTCCCTCCTCCAAAGCTATGGGCAGCATTTGAAGGCTACCCAGAGCCTAATCCTGGCCTTGGGGGAGACCAAGGATGTAGTGGCCTTCCCAGGCTTGTCCTCAACACACTGACCACACAACCTCCACCCTTGGGTGTGCCAGCCCCATTTCCTCTGCAGAGAGGTGTATTAAGCTGCTTTTTCTAGTTGCCTCTCTCCCACCTCCATGACTCTGCTAAGTAAAGGTACTGCTTTCTAGAAAGCCAGATTTCCCAGATCAGTGGCTCTCAAATTGTTTTGACTGTGATCCACAGAAAGAAAAATATTTTTTTCATGACCAAGTACACATACTCATCGATATGTAGGAATGAAATAAAAATTCAGGGAATAACATTTACTCTTCCTATATCTGCTGTACTCTGATTTTTCCTTTTCTATTGCAGTCTTTTCTATTTGTTTTCTCTCTTTTTTTTAAAAAAAAAATCTGGTTGCAGCCCACAAATAGATTATTTTTACAATCCCATAATGAGTCATGATTTAGCTTGAAAAATACTATGGCAGATAACTTTCCAGGGCGATTTCTCTTTTCCAAATGGAAGAAGGGCGCTAGAATTTATTGAGTCTCTGTGAACTAGGCACTGTTCTGGTTTTTGAGTGATATCCATTTTATTGAAAAGGAGACTGAGGCTCAGGCAGGCTGAGCCCATGTTCTTCTAGCTTAGAAGTGGAGGATCAGGGATTCTAGAGGTGTGCCGCTATAGGCTTGCACTGGTTCCCAGCTCATCCCAGTCCCACAAAATCAGCCATGGTGAAAGCATTTACACCATGGAAATCGGCAAACACTACAAATCAGGGCCTTTTTTTTTTTTTTTTTTTTAATCTCAGAGAAATTTACCAGCACACCATTTGTTCTAATTCTACTCTTTTCCAAAGTCAGTATATTTTGAAGTCCTCTGACCTCAGCTTCCTCATCCATAAAATAACATTAAAAATGTCTGCTTTGTAGGAAAAAATTATACTCATAGGGCACATTCTGGTAAGTATGGGGGAACAGTGACTGGAAGGAAACCAAAATGCAAATAACTGATATGTTACCATGATGGGATTTGAAAGATGAAGTCCCTAAATTTCACTGTCTTTAATAATTTCCATCAGAGATAAATGTACTTTGTGCAAAAATGAAAACTGTGGGTTCTGAAAACCCACAGTTTGCAGAAGGGTTATGAGAAATTAGAAGAAATGAAGGTAAACCAATGCTCTGTAATTGGCAGACGTCAATAATAGAAAAGTGTGAATTCATGGTTTTATGACTGAAAATGGCAAAGGAAATATTGCAAATGAATTGCATGTCAAAGTAGGACCCAGGTAAACAGACAGAAAGGAGTGGTCTAAGGAATATTTTGATTCCAAGACTATACTGATGAACATGCCACACAGGAATTACTAATTTTCAAAATTCTAGAATAAGGGATCTATATTCTTAAATTTATCTAGTCCTAGGGCAGCAGTGGCCTCCTCTGTCTGACAGATACCTCTGGCTGTGGCACCGAGAGAAGACTGAGCCTTACCTAGGAAGGTGTGGGTTCCAACTTCTGGATGGTGGCCTCAGCCTGCCTGCAACCATTCCATTCACTCCCTCATCCCTGTTCTCTGAGGCCATGTGGGAAAAGTCTTTATCATCATCATTATCACAGTTATGATGATAACGGCTACATTCGCTTCCTATTGTGGCTGTTAGCAAATTACCACAAACCTAGTGGTTTATGACAAATTTATTATCTTACTGTCCTAGAGGTCAGAAGTCCAAAATAGCTGTCACTAGGATAAAATCAAAGTGTTGGCAGGGCTTCATTCGTCTGGAGGCTCTAGGGAGAATCATGGCCTTGCCTTTTCCTGCTTCTAGAAGTGCCTGCCTTCCTTGACTGGCAGCCTCTTTCTCTGTCTTCAAAGCCAAAAGCATTTCATCTTCACATCTCTCTCTGACTCTCTGACTCTCCTGCCCCTCTCTTTCATTTTGGGACCTTTGTGATTAGATTGGGCTCAAAGATAATCCAGGATCTCCCCAAGCCAAGGTCAGCTGATTAGCAATCTTCATGCCCCTTTGCCATGTAACATTACATATTCACAGGTTCCTCAGATTAGGACAGGGACATCTGTGGGGGTGGAAGACATTATTCTGTCTCCCACAGTGGTTAACATTTCTCTAGCACTTATTATGTGTCTAGCAGAATTCCATGCATGTTACTTGTAATATGCATTTAGGTGTCGCCACAACCCTATGAGTTAGGTACTCACTTTACAAATGAGGAAAGTGAGGCATACAGAAAAAAAGTAATTTGCCCAAGGTCACTCAACTAGGAAGAGGAACAGCTGAGTTATAGATCTAGGCGTCTGATCTCAGAGCCCATGCTGTTAGCAACACTCACCCTTCAGTAATTTAAGGACAGATGTACAGACTGAAATCTACCTAATTTAATCCTCCTCTAATGATACAGAAGCTCTTTCCGGATGTGACAGTGTCTCAGGACCACCAACATTAACTGCCATAGGCCACCAGTTGGGCAACTTTGAATGGGCTGATCAGTGGATTTCAAGGGCTAGGATGCCTGGTGAGCCTTCATCCTTCCCTGAGGGCTTCTCACAATGGCCACGTGTTTCCAAAACCCACCTTCACAAGGACCCATGAGGCACTGCTCTATGGTGTTTGTTCTCAGCTTTCTTTTTTTCTCTACGCCAGACATACTAGCTTCATAGACATTCCTCAAAAAGGTGGAAACAATCTTTATCCCAGGGCCTTTGCACTTGCTATCTCCTTACCTGGAATCTCTTCCCAATCTACTGTCAAAGCTCAGCTGTCATTTCAAACAAGTTTCTGCCCAGGGATCTTCTCTAAAGAGGAGATGGGCAGAGCTATAGACCCACCCTGATGAGGGACCTCCCTCTCTTCCCTTTCCAATCTTAGGTGGGCAGAGGCATTAAAGTTCTCTTCTCCATGCCTTTCCCCTCTCAAGGTGATGAACAAAAGGGGGCAGACTGAAGGAGTTGCATCTTGTCTTCACCTTGAAACTACCTTTGTATGTCCACAAAGAATCCAAAGCAAAAAGCAGGAGAGAGAAGGCAGAAGTTAGTTCATTAGCCACTAGACCCTCAGACAGAAAACATCCTGACCTGTGGAACACCTACTGGGTGCTCAATCTTCACACCCCTGTGCAGGAGTTATTAATCTTACCTCCATTTTACAGAAAAGAACACTGAGGATTCTAGACATTAAGAAACTGGACCCAAAGCACCCATGGAGGGGCTGTGCAGGACTCAAATGCAAGTCAGTTTGACTAATCTTTCTCTTTTAAAAGGGAAAGGGGACAACTTGGGGTGAAGCAGGAGGGTATTAAAGCAACTGGTTAACCGTGAAAAAGAATGACAGAACTTTTTTCCAAACAAATAATTATTTTGTTTAGAAAGTCACATGGGGACAGTGGGAGACGGAAGTGAAGACTCATCTTTCATCCCTAGGAGCTATTTGCCTGAGGATAGCCAATTGCTCCGGCACCATTTGTTGAAAAGACTTCTCTTCCTCCATTGAGCTGCCTTAACACCTTTGTCAAGAATCTGTCAACCACACATCTGTGGGTCTATTTCTACACTCTAGTCTGCTCCACTGATCTATTTGTCAATCTTGATGCCAACACCACACTGTTTTGATGAAAGTAGCTTTGTATTAAATTTTTGAAACTGAGAACTCAGAGTCCTCCAACTTTATTTTCCTTTTTCAAAGTTGTTTTGGCTAGTCTGGGTTCTTTCCATTTCCATATGAATTTCAGAATCAGATCATCAATGTCTACAAAACAGCTTGCTGAGATTTTGATTGTGTTGAGTCTATAGATCAATTTGGAGAGAGCTGACATTTTAACATTTAGTCTTCAGATCCCGTGAACATGGTAGAGCTTTCAATTATGTAGAGATTCTTCTATTTCTCTGCAGTGTTTTGAAGTTTTCATTGAACTGGTTTTGCATCTCTTGTATCAGAGTTACCCTAAATAGTTTGTATTTTTTATGCTAATGTAAATTGTATTTTAAATTTCAATGCTCTGTTATTTTTTATTTTACTTTAAGTTCTGAGATACACGTGCAGAATGTGCAGGTTTGTTACATAGGTATACATATGCCATGGTGATTTGCTGCACCTATCAACCCATCATCTACGTTTTAAG
Organism: Cheracebus regulus; assembly: GCA_963574635.1. NCBI lineage: Eukaryota > Metazoa > Chordata > Mammalia > Primates > Pitheciidae > Cheracebus > Cheracebus regulus. The sequence goes on from CAUYQU010091174.1 coordinate 15,710, forward strand.
CCCCACATGCATTAGATATTTGTCCTAATGTTCTCCTTCCCCTTGCCCACACCCCCGACAGGCCCCAGTGTGTGATGTTCCCCTCCCTGTGTCCCCGTGTTCTCATTGTTTAGTTCTCACTTAAGAAGATGTAGTGTTTGTTTTTTTGGTCCTATTATTACCAGCATACAGAAATACAGTCAATTTTTGAATATTGAGCTTAGATCCTGCAACCATGCTTGACTCACTTATTAGTTCTAGTAGCTTTTTTGTGTAGATTTCATAGGATTTTCTACATAGATGATGCCATCTGCAAACAGTTTTCTGCAGGGCTGTGTTCAAGGAGTCTGCATTCTAATAAACTCCATCTTCAGGCTGCCGGAGGAAAATAAAGGGGTAATCCAGTATGAGGAAGGTCAAGTCCTGCCAGTTATCCTTGGGGCAGCAGATCCATGGATCTAGGTGTTTCACCAAGGCTAATGTTAAAATGGGTTGCTATTCTGTAAATACTGGTGGACACCTTCAGCACAAACCACTGGATTATCTATAGTCACCACAGTTAAGGAACACAGAAGAGTGCTAGGTGAAGGCAAAAATATCCAGCCCTGGGTTAGAAAAATGCCCCCAAATCCCTTCTACAAAGCACCATTTTCTCACTCTGATCTCCAAAAAGCCTCCTTCCTGGTCTCTAGGCTTCTCATCTTGCCCCCTCCAATCCCATCTCCATTCAGCCGGGTTATATAGAAATATAAAGCAGACTGTGCTAGGCCCTGCCTTTAGAATAAAATCCCTGAATTCCTCACCAGGACTGAGTAGTCCTCTTGCATGCTTTCCTCTCCCGCCACCCCACCCCACCTGCCAAGCCCTTTACAAGCTGTTCTCCCTAATGGAAGCATTTTCCAATGCCCCCCACTCCCCTCTGCTCCCTGCCACCTAGTACCTGGCTAACTTCTCCTTGTCACTGCTTCCAAAGACCTTCCTGACCATTGCAACTGATGTTCACTCTCAGGACATCCCAGTATGATCTTGCCTTGCCCTCACCATATTCGTCATTAATTTTTCACTAAGGCAGTGCCGTGAGAGCCAGGCCCAGTGACATTTGTGAACTTGACCTCTTACCAATGGCTGCCAAGCAGTAGGTGCTCAGTAAATGCTTTGCATGATAGCCTGAGCTTGCCACATGCCCAACCATTCACCCTCCAAGTGAATGATCTTACGAGATATGTCTTGGGTTTTTCTTCCTTTAGGGGGTCGTTCAAACCTTGGCTGTGGGTTAAATCTCCCCAGGGAATTCTCCCCAGACAAGCCATCAGGTGAGCTACATAAGGAACCTCTCTTGGGACTCCCCCAACTCAGCCAGGACTTCATTTTGCTCCTGAGCTCACTCCATTCCAATAGAACAGGAAGGAAAAAGAAAACCAGACCAGAGTGGAAAGCATTTTCAAACTTTATTTACAACTGTCACAGTGACAAAAAGTAGTTTGGAAAAAAAAAAAATGCTAGTTTCTCCCTGAGCCTCAAAAAAGAACAGATAGAAGTTACAGGAGGTTCATCTCACAACAGGCATTTTTACTGAAATACTAGGAATTTTTTCAATACAATCAGTTAGAAATACACACAAATTACTTAAAAAAAAAAAAAAAAGAGGAGGCCAGATAGGAGCTCAGCCACTTGTCCAAGAGCAGCTAGGTCCCCCCAGCAGGCTCCGCCTCTGAGGGTCCTGACGTTATTGGTCAGCCCCTGGCCTGCTCAGACTGCAAACAGTCATACAAAGTGGTCTAGGGACCGGCAAAAGTAATAAACCACCCCCAAAAACAGACACATACACAAAGTAGATTTGTTACGCAGTTTACAAGCACGTTTCCATCACACAGCAAGACCGGGACAGGTGATTCAGGGTAGCAGATGAGGGAAGACACCGAAACACAGGAATTAAAAGGCAAGACCCCCGCCCACAAAGGGAGGTAAGGGAATTGAGAGTATGGATGAATCACTCTCTGCAGCCAAAACAGAACGAAGCGGGGAGCAAGAGAGAGAAAGCCCCTCTCGGTACAGGCTGCAGGCCTCTCCCACTTCTGTGAGGAGTTGGAAGAAGTTATTGCCATCAATGTGTGTCACACAGGCAGACAACAGAGGGAGGAAGCAGGGGGTGCAGGCGACCATCGGCTTCCCAGAATGGAATTCCGCAGACTGCTGGGTCCACAGCACACCCTCGTCCTCCTGCCCTGGCATCTCCAGAGCCACAATGACCTTGAGGTATTAAATACAGCTATATACACAAGTCCAGAACCGAGGGTCAGCTTAGACTGACTGCAGACCTGAGGGGACACGCTGCGTGCCTTGGTTGGCCAAGTTCAGCTCAAGAAAGGCTCTGAGTCCACCTCTGGGCCACACAGTACTGCTCTCGGGTGGACTGAAGCATTTGTCCTGCGACCTGCTGCTCCAGACGGCTCTTAGCTATAAGTCCCAAGGCCAACTTTCTCATATGACTGGTGCCCTTGCAGGAAGCAGGTGGGCGGTGGGGAGGGATGAGGACCACCGCTGAGTAAGGACAGCAGAAGTCCCTTGCTATGCCTCCCTTCTGCCCTTGCCCAGAACAACCTGGGGAGAAGCCAGGGATCTCGTGACATCCTTTAGTCTCAAACTTGATCCCAAGGCTGCCACGAGAGCCTTGTCCCCGCCATGCAGTAATTCCCAAGAACTATCGGGAATTATTTTTGGCATGGATGTGCCAGCTCTTGGGACCGTCATGAAAGCTCACCTCCCCAACAAGACACAGAAAAAGCCACGTCCGCTCTCCACTCGGCACCCACAAGAAAAACAGACCAACAGCCCCCATGGGCATGAGTACGGCAGCTGGGCAGCCTGGCAGAAATCCACAGCTGAGCTGGGACCCATGTGCCCATGGCTGCTACAGCTGGGGCAGGGAAGGTGGCGGGGAGGAGGAGGAAGGGCCAGCCAGGGAGAGCACAGCCACTCCATCTTGGGAGGGCAGCAGTTGAGGGAGAGACCTTCATGCCAAGTGTCCACCCTGGGGTGTCTAATAAGGGCAAGAAGAGCTCTCACTACTCCTAAAAGTGCTGGGAAGCAACATGGCTAAATCAGGGAGAAAAGCTGAAAAGCACTGCCTCTTAGAAACCGATCACCTTGGCTTTGTGAGCCTACCACAGCTGGGAGAAGAGAGGCCATGGGGAAGGGTGGGGTGACCTTTCCTTTCCTGCACATCACCTCCACTGGCTTTGCAAGGAGCCAATTGCTCCTGCTCTCCTTTCCTCTCCTCCCTGTCATAGACCAACACACCTGAAATGAAAGCAAAGGGTGGGCTGGGTGAAACTGGAGAGAGAGATGAAGACTTTGTTTTCTGATGCTCCGGCAGCCAGAGTGAATGTTTGCTGAGTGCATCCCGGCTGCAGTTCTCTGCTCAATGTTTTCTTAAAAACATGTGTTTTTTTCTTTTACCACATGTTTGTTTTCTTACCCCAAATGTTCCTTGCTTGCTTTGCACATGCCCCACCTCCCACCCCCCAAGACCCACTGGAATCCCACCACTGCCTCTACTGGGCTGCCTGAGTTCACATAATGATCTCAAAAACAGCACTCGCTCCCCCCATGCCCAACCCCCTGGCTCTAAGCTGCTTCCTTTCTAGAAGGCCTTGCAAATTGTCAGAGGGCTCCACTGCTCGGCAAATTTCAAAATGAAAGATAAGACAAGAAAAGAAAACCAACTCGGTGATTTGCAGGTGCAAAACGGAAGCCTCGTTTGACATTTTCAGAACGACTGTGGCTCACTCTCTTCTTCCATCATGATGGGAAAAACAGTTCAGGAACAGATGCTGGCTGGTATGACCCATGGGAGCCCACAGGGACTCTACTGCTCTTTATTTTCTTTCGCTGTCTCTTCGCAGTTGTCTTGCTCATCCTCCTGGACCAAGAACTCCTCTGGGGGCCACCGGAGCTCCCCACTCTCCACCTCCCCTTCTGTAGGCTCCACCACTATGGAAGGCAGGCGGTCCTTCAGTTTGCAGCAGCGGTCAAAGTCTGATGGGTCTGGAAAGATCTGAAAGAAAAGCAGAGCCGGTACCTAGTCATGTACATCTTTGAAAAGAGAAATTCCATTCCGTCTTTGCACATCCGTGTGGCATACTGGGTGTGTGCCATAGGCCAGGGACTACGCTTTGCACTGGGGAGGCTGTGGAGCCTAAGATGGGAGCCATAGGAGAAAATTCTGGGGCAACATAGGAAACTGTCCCTCAGTCAGGCTTTGATTCTAATCCTGGAGCTAAAGTTTTGGGACAGTGCCACCGAGTCTAAAGGCTGATGACTGTATTTCATTTTCAGATAAGATAATCCCAAATCATGTTATCCACAGTAAGTCTGATCTCTCTCTGCAGCAAGTAATTTACGCCAGCAGTGCAAAGAATATAACAGGTGCCACAACATTAAGTACCTCCTGGAATAATTATCGGCATTAAGTGAGCAGGCTGCCAGGTGCTATACATATATAACTTCCAACCCACACAGTCAGGCTGAAAAATACGTGTTGCTAATGCTAGCCCAAAGAATCTCAGGCTTGGGAGAGTAGGTGGTCCAAGGCCAGACAGCCTAGAAATGAGTGAGGGATGGGATGAGATTAAAAACTGGGTCTGTTCAATTCCCCTGCCCCAAAACCAGCCTGTCCCTCAAGTAGATGGTCCTGATCCCACTGCAACTGTAAAGTCGAAGCCAAACCCTGATGAAAAGCATGGACCCCAGTCACAGGCAGGCTGGGAACAAAATCCAAGGATCCCTTCTTTTTCACCTGCGACCAGTTCCTAGCTTCTTGCCAGCTCTACACCTGAAGGCATCTACTTCCCTTTCCAGAGTCCTGGCAACCAGGCTTTGTTTTTTTAATGCCTACTGTGTGTCCTGCCCTGAGCTGGCAGAAACCCCAAACCCGGCTATAAAATCAAGGGCCAGATCTGGCTCTGCGGATTCCCTTTGCACACACTGCCCTGTGACTACAGCTGACCCAATTCTTTGCCCAGCAGCTTAAGTACTTAATCCGCTAGGCTGCTGGTCCCTGCCATTCACAGCCCTCGGTGACACACCCCAGAGCCGGAGAGAGCAGGCTCTGTCTGGGATGCTGGGCTCACAGAATCAGGCACTCGGTACCTTCACCGCCATCTCTTCCCACCTCTCCATTTGGTAGATGAGTAAACCAAGGCCCCAGAGGGGTCAGGAGAGCTGCTCAAGGTCACACAGCTTGTTCATGGCACAAGAAAGGAAAGCAAAACCTTGAGTGGGTAGGGACATATTTGAAGAGATCTGGGGGGCTGCCTGCTCCTCGATCCAGATGGAAACAGACCCATGGCAGCAGACAGGAGTCTTCCATGACCAGGACATGGAAGGCTCTTTTGCAAACTCAGGCCTCCCCAACTTCTATGGTGCTCTGAGGGTGCCGGGTCTTAGTGCCACCCAAGCCCAAGCGGTGCCCCAGCCAAGTCACCCTCTCACCACATCACAGGCCACGTGGGGCTTCCAGGAATAACACGCCTCAATGAAGCCTCCCCAATCCCTGCAGACGAGTGATTATTAACCATTTATCCAATAAAGGCCTATTGCTGGGGATTAAGCCTTAAGCCAGCTGCACAACCAGCCATCATTAAAGACTTAACGAGGCTCATAAAAGGTATCATAATGGCAGCCAGGAGGAAAACAAGCACAGGGAGGGGCTGGGCCAGTGTGAGTCATGGAGGCGCAGGGACATGGACCTCGACTCTGGGCTGTGTCCTCCTGACCAGGCCGGCCCGGAAGTCCTGCCCTCGGACTGTGCTGTGCCCGGACGCACGTGTGCCGAGAGGCATGGCCAAGTGGGTTTTTTAGATACTTCCTCATTTCTTGGGTGGAGCCAGAGCCCCCCCCATGGGCTGTGGGGACACAAGGCGCCCTCCAAGCATGAGCTTTTGGACCCTTCCATCGGGGTCCCTCTCACCCACTCCCACACTACAGGTCACAAAGCTCTTTCAGATGTCGCCTTGTTCAGGGCTCATTGCCACCCCAGGAACAGTAAGACCTGGGACTCTGTGGGTCACATGGCAGAGCCAGGATTCAAACTTATATCTGCTGTTTTCAGTGCCCATGCCTTCTGGAAAATGGATTAGGCTGCTGCTGGGTCTCACCCCGTTTCACAGATGGAAAACTGAGCAGGGAGGGAGAGCCAAACTCTGGGCCTTGATGCACAGAGCTGTGGGCGCCCCAATCCAGAAGGTGAGCTTCCCAGTTCTGATGCTTGTTCTAAACCTTCAGGATCCAAGACAGAGCTGCAAGCTGTCAAGAGGAGAGGGGCACGTGCCCCGTGCAGAGCCTGGCCCTGCCTCCGCCCTCTGACCTCACTGCCAGGATTATGCTGACCTGTGTCAGGACGTTGCCTGGGCCGGGAGAGGGAAAATCCAATTCTAACCATGATGACCTAAGCCAAGGAAAAGCAAAAGGGATGACAAGCAGGGCAGGACCAGCAAAAGGAGGAGGTGGAGGAGGAGAAGAGGAAGAGAGGGGAAGAAAAGGAGGAGAGGGGTGAGAAGCATTTGATTTCATTTCAAGCTGGGAACAGGTCTTTCATTTAAAAAAGGAGAAAAAAATCAATAACGATGATGATGATGGATGAAACTTTTGCTGAGCAGAATCTCAAACCTCGCAGTAATTCTAGTTCCCACCATCCAGTTTTGCTTTTCTTGGTTTCAGTTACCCAGTCAACCGCAGTCCCAAGGTAGGTAGGTACAGGACAGTAAGATACTGTGAGAGGGAGACAGAGAGAGACCACATTCACATGGCTTTGGTTGTAGTATACTGTTATAATTGTTCTATTTTATTGTTAGCTATCCTTGCTAATCTCACACTGAGTCTAATGTATAAATTAACCTTTATCACAGGTATGGATGTATAGGATAAAACATAGCTTATGTGGGTTTGGAATTATCTGTGGTTTCAGGCATCCACTGTGGGTCTTGGAACGTATCCCCCAGAGATAACAAGGACTACCGTAACCCTGTTTTATGGATAAGAAACCTGAAGCACAGAGAGGGTAAATAACTTGCTCAAAGCCACGAACCTGGGAAATGGCTGCACTGGGATCCAAACCCAGATCTGTAGGACTTCAAATGAAACCTTCATTCCATGCCATGGGGTAAGCCACACAACCACCACTGCATAACTCCAGTCAAGTCCTCTCAACCCCAAATGCCTCAGTTTCTCCTTTTGAGAAGTGAGTGACCTTCTTGTCTCACTAGATGGGTACACGTTCTTAGCAAACATAAAGATGATAAAATACTTTGACGAAATAAGTGAAATTCAATCTATAATGTCCTCTTTGAAGCGGTTTCAACAGAATTACAGTAAGCATCCAATCTCCAAGCAAGAGCCAGTCATACAAACACAGTAATTAAAATAATTCCAAACAGTGCCGCTTGTACTGAGAGCTGCACAATTAAGTCTTTTAAGTCCTTAGAAGAAGTCTGAGAATTGAACTTCTGATAGTGCTTAGCTGCTAGAGGACTTTGCTCCCTGAATTGCTCGAAGCAAGCACTGCTTAAAAAAAATTTTTTTTTTTTACAAAGCCTGTTAATTGTATTTTTAAAAATTATTATAATAATCAAACTGTTCCATCAAAGATCTTATTTTATTATCAGATTATAACCATTTGGGCCTCAAAATTGTAGCTCTCTCCAAACACAAAAAGTACCCAGAACCAACAGCTTCTGGCTTCCTCAGAGACAGACAGAAAGCCTTGCAAAGTGCTGCTGAGTAATTTGCCAGCACAATCTTATCTCTGACAGCTGCTTCGGAGGCTGACCCCAAGGAGGTCAACATTTTTCCACTAAGTCATGCTTTTTAATCATCTAGGCAGCAGAAAAATGAGAGGTTGCAACTGCAATTTGATGGGGTGGGGAAGGCAGTGGAAAAAAGGACTTGAGTCAGACTTGCCAAGCACGTGACAGGTAGGGTTAGACCGCAGGCCAGCCCGGCATGCTGTCTGCCTGCAGGAACTGGCAGGGAGCAAAGAACTGCCCCTGTTCCCGAAAGAAACTGCTTCTAGTTAAACCTCCTACTCCAAACTGCTCCTTCTCTCTGTACTACAGAAAGGGAAATACAAACAAAATTCATTTTCCCTTCTCTCTGTGGCTCTCAGAGGCATTTCTCATCCTCAGCCCAGGGTAGGGCAGGTTTAGAAGCATCCACCCCCAGCTGTGACTCTCCCAGCCCTACACCTTCCTCCCTCTTCCAACCCTGGACTCCACATCCAGCTGCCACACTGGACTGCCAAAGCTGATAGCTGAAATGAATCGAATGGACACCAAGTGTATTAGTCCATTCTCACACTGCTATGAAGAAATCCCTAAGACTGGGTATTTTTATAAAGGAAAGAGGTTTCATCCACTCACAGTTCCACATGGCTAGGAAGGCCTCAGGAAAATTACAATCATGGCAGAAGGGGAAGCAAACACATCCTTCTTCACAAGGTGGCAGGAGAGAGAAGTGGTGAAGTTATAAAAACCATCAGATCTCATGAAATCTTACTATCATGAGAACAGCATGGGGGTAACCTGCCCCCATGATTCAATTACCTCCTGCCAGGTCTCTCCCACGACACGAGGGGATTATGGGAACTACAATTCAAGATGAGATTTGGGTGAGGACACAGCCAAACCATATCACCAAGTTCCATTCTTTGCAAATGGAATGAAGCCTTGATGCTCATACACACCATGAACCTCCGAGGTCTTGCATGCTCCACAGTAAGCACCATTCCTTGTCTCCACAAGCTCACCCTCAAGCCCAGGATTCTCTGTTCCAACAGCTCTGTTGTTGGTGGGTCAGACAAACACCCTGGGCTTCCCTGGAACCTCCTACTGCCTTTGTCGTCCTCATACTAAATCAAAGGCAGACACTCACCACACGGGGCCATTTAAAGTTACATTAAACTGATGTTTATATCACATATAAATTTATATTAATAAAATAAAATAAAATTTTAGTCATCTTTCTTATTTTTTATTATCAATAGTATTTTGATAGGGTCTTGCTTCATCACCCAGACTGGAGTGCAGTGGCACAATATTGGCTCATTGCAGCCTCAACCTTCCAGGCACAGGCGATCCTCCCACCTCAGCCTCCCAAAGTGCTGGCATTACAGGCATGAGCAACCGTACCTGGCCAGGGTGACAGGGGACACCTCTTTGGAGGCATCCTTTGCCTGGTGCCCTCCAGTCCCAACAGGTCCTAGCATTTTGGGAACTCAAATGAATTCACTTGAAAGGTCCAGAGAGCATCAAGACTTTGTAGGAGGAAGAGATGGTCTGTAAGATACTGGAATTTCTGACTGTATAGGTCAGTGCTGTTCAATAGAACATTCTGGATAAGGAAATGTTCTGTATCTGTGCTGTCCAATACAGTAGCCACGTGTGACTATGGAGCACATGAAAGGTTACTAAAGTTGGCCAGGCATGGGTGGTTCAGGCCTGTAATCCCAGCACTTTGGGAGGATTGCCTGAGCCCGGAAAGGTTAAGGCTGCAATGATCCAAGATTGTGCTCCTGCACTTCAGCCTGGGTGACAAAGAAGGGCCCTATTTAAAAAAAAAAAAAAAAAAAAAAAAAAAAAAAAATCCTACTGATAATAAAAAATAAGAAAAGTGGCTAAAATTTTATATTTTATTTAATTTATATTAATATAAATTTATATGTGATGCAACATAAACATCAATTTAATGTAACTTTAAATGGCCCTGTGTGGCGAGTGGCTGCCCTGTTGGAGAGATGATTTAGTATGGGGACGACAAGGCAGCAGGAGGTTCCAGGGAAGCCCAGGTGTGTGTTTGACCGACCAACAGCGGCAGATGTTGGAGCAGGGAATCCTGGGCCTGAGGGTGAGCTTGAATTGGTCAGCAAGCTTCTTGCTCAGATGTAAAAGTTGCCAACGAGCCAGTTCCCATTTCACCCATGGAGGGGAACTGAAAGGCAACACCAGGGCTTCAAAGGCCCCAAATTTGGGGACCTGGCTATCAACTGTCTGCCTCCACGCCAGGTGACCTAAACCTGGCTGCCCGGGGCGGGGAGAGGTGGGAGATGCCTGGCACCTAACATGGAAAATGTGAGCCATTCGGTGGGAACTGCCCTCTCCTGTGAGTGTGCCTCTCTCAGCCACCATCTCTGACAAACAACCCGAGCTGGCCACAAAGAGGCCGAGAGCCGGGAGATGCTAACAGGGAAAGCGGACACCAGCAAGTGGAGGAGATGAAAGGTGGTTAACAGGACACAAAGGGCTAATTACCAGCTCTGCAAGCTGAGACCTCAGGAGCCTGGACATCTTGCTTTTCTTGCAAGGCTGGAAAAAGGAAAGAGGAGGTATGGGGTGGAGAGGGAGGGCAGAGAGACTGAGATACATAGCCAGGCTAGCTTCCTAAGGCACTATGGACAAAACCACACAGTAAGCCTCTACCCTCTCTCGTTGTAGAGAGGTAAGAAAAATCAGCCCAAACCTGCTCAGGAAAATTGCTCTTCCTACAGGCAGACCACAGAGTCCGAAGGATCTGGCTTTTCCCCTGCTTCCATCTCTTATTATCTCTATGACCCTGGTCATGTCATTTTATCGCCTCTGAGCCTCAGCTGCCTCCTGAGTAAAACAAGGAAATCATTTCCACTTTACAGTATGGTTGGCATGATCACGATGCTGTGCCTTGAGAGCTAGCACAGTGTCTGACAGGCTCATGGAAGCGGTGGCACATTCTCCTCCTCTCCTCCTCTATACTTTGGATCAATGCTAATGCTGATCTTGCAGGCTTTGGAAAGAATCAAATACAGGTATGTGTGAACATGCTCTATAAACTCTACCTTCCTAATGATGGTTCTTTTTTTTTGAGATGGAGTTTCGCTCTTTTTGCCCAGGCTGGGGTGCAATGGTGCAATCTTGGCTCACTGCAACCTCCACCTTCCAGGTTCAAGCAATTCTCTTCCCTCAGCGTCCTGAGTAGCTGAGATTACAGGCATGTACCACCACGCCTGGCTAATATTGCATTTTTAGTAGAGATGGGGTTTCTCCATGTTGGTCAGGCTGGTCTCAAACTCCTGACCTCAGGTGATCCGTCCACCTCATCCTCCTAATGATAGTTCTTACTAGGTAAAGCTGGGGCCCCTCAGGAGCATTTAGAGTGAGGAATCAAGGGGTCAACAGTTGTAGCTTGGGACAGGAGCAAATACACAGCACTCCTGGGCTTGTGCCCACAAATCCTAGGGCAAGTTCTTTGGGAAAACAGCTGCAACTTCATCACTTCCCTCCCCTTGCCTCTGTTTCCCCCAGGGCATGGGTTAGGCCCACTGGAATAAAAATCATGCCCTTGTCACCACCCCGCTCCCCACCAGAGGCCTTCCCAATATGCATCTCCTCCTTCCTACTCCAGGGGCCTGCCCCTCCGCTTCGCAAAGTCTGGATTTCTTGTGTCTCCTGGAGAACAACAATGAATTGCCTTGTATGTTTCTTCCTTCCTAGGAGGGGCTGGCTTATAACAATTGGCAGATTTCTACCGGCATCCTGCTCTGCCAAAGGATGAATGGACAAGCTGCAACTAATTCAAATAAAAAGCACACCTGTTCTTTGCCCCCTAACAGTATGCGAAGGCAAGAAATTCAGTTTTTGAAATACTTGCCTCCTACTATTTTATTATCATCATTATTATTATTTGCATGTTACTGGCTTTTCCAAGTGAAATGTGGCTATTAAGAACAGAAAGAATTGTAGCAAATGGGCAGCAGAGCTACTGACTAGATGCAGGGAAGTAGGAATATTCTTGTCTCTACTCAGAGACTTATTCACTCACTGTCCGTCTTTAAGACTCTCATCTTCCTTGAATTTCCCCTGGACTGGGGTTACAGAACCTCCACTTCACTCTGTTCTGCCTTGCTCTGGTGCCTCTAATCCTATAGAGGACTTAAGCAAAGATTTGGGGCTTATAACAACTGCTGGACCTCCTTCCTTCGGATCAAAGATGCTTAAGCCTCCAGCCTTGAAACTTGAAAGAAAAGGAAATCCTTTGGATAAACACCATCTTTCATAAACATCTCTCAAACACACACCCATCCTGCGAGTCAGGAGTTCCAAATTCTAATTAATTAGCACTAATTTCTACTGATAACTCTGGGCCCAGTGGAATGAGGGAGCCATTCCAAAAGGAATGTTAGAAAATTTTTTCAAAGTTCTCTGGGACAGTGAAAAAAGACTTGTGCAGTTATCAGGCACAGAGGACTTCAAATATCCACATCTTATTGACTGTTCTGGAAAGATGACTGGCACCCTGTCACCTCCAAGCCTCTGTGAGTGGCACATCCCTCCCTCTGTAATCCCTCCCTGGTACTACCCAAATGTCCCATGGTCACATCTTCTCTCTCAGCTGCCATTTCTAACCATTTGCTCATTCTTTATTTTGGAAACACAAATCTTGAATATTTAGCCTGGTCCTGCTGCTTTCCTTCCCTTTCTTGTCTGGGTTCCCTTCCTAACCCCAACCCACGTAGCTTCCAAAAACATCCCTACATGGAAACAAATCTCTAAGGCCTTCCTTGCAGTCTTGCTCCATGGCCTTCGCTCCACTTGATTCCGTCTCTACCCATTCTGCAGTGCACTACCAGGACAACTCACTTTGCCCCCGGCTCCCAAATTTTTTTTGCCCCAAATAAAAAGTCTTGCTTGATAGTAGCTCCCATAAAAGAAGCTTGGAGATTTTAGTTGATCACAACTGCAGCATTGAGGCTAACAAGGGAAGCTATATTCCTGGAGGTATATACCTTTCAATGAAGCCATCTACACTAACAGAGGAGCTGATGGCCCTGCTACTCTCTTATCAGACATATTCTATTTAGCCTAGGGCAGCCATTCTCCAAGCTCAACTGCCAAGATCCTTTCCGACAGGGACCATCCACAGAGGTAAAATATTCTCATAGTAATACTAAGATGTTTGCCTTTTCCATGGTGTTAACACTTGCACTAAGGGTATAGAAAGCAATAGTGGATGAAACTGCTGGCACCTTAGTTAGAATAAACATGGTGGCAGCAAACCATACTCGTTGCCATCAATTGTTCGCCAGCTCACCTTCACAATTAAAACGAAAGCAAGCAAACAAAAAAACTTAATGCCTTTGATGAAGCAGTAAAAAGCAATTTATATTAAATATTGACAACTACAGGTTACTTATATATGTGGCACAGTGAAATGGACTGTCAGCCTACAACATTTCTGCTGCTGACGGAAAATGGCTGTCTTGAGGAAAGCAGTCATGTGACGGAGTTACCAGCTGAACTAGCCACTGGTGCCATGGAGCACCATTCTTACTTGAAAGAATGACTGAGCAACCAATTGTAGTTACCCCATCTTGGGTTTTCGGCAGGCATTTTCTCAGAAAATGGACAAAGTGACAAAGCGAGCCTGTCACTTTGAGGAAAATGACTGACAATATTTGTCACCAATGATAAAAATAGAGTTTTCCAGTGAAAATTAGAATTTTGGAAAAGTTGTATCAGCCACCATGAGCTTGACAGCTTCCTAATGCTTGAGATCAGTGGAGACTTTAAGAAAGGTGATTTTATGATATCACCTAAGGAAATGTGTCAACATTTTGAAGACCTGCATAACTCAGTGAACCTCTATTTTCCAAATGATCAGAGCATTACACTAAGCATGGGTAAAAGACGTACTCAAAGTACAAAACAAATGAATTTTAGTGTACAAAAAGGTCATTGATAAGATTTCAGATATCACGTTGCCAATAACATTTAAGAAATTACTGCTTGTTGGCTGGGCATAGTGTTTCACGTCTATAATTCTGGCAATTTGGGAGGCTGAGGTGGGAGAACTGCTTGAGGTCAGGATTTCAAGACAAGCCTGGGCAACATAGTGAGACCCCATCTCTATAATTATAAACAAAATAGCCAGGCGTGGTAGCATATGTCTACAGTCTTAGCTACTTGGGGAGGCTGAGGCAGGAGGTTCACTTGAGCCCAGGAGTTGGAGGCTGTAGTGAGCTATGACCACGCCACTGCACTCCAGCCTGGGTGACAGAGCAAGACCCTGTCTCAAAAAAAAAAGGAAGAAAAAAAGAGAAAGAAAGAAAAAGTACCACTTGTTGAGATTTAGTGAAGTACCAAAGAAACAAATCTGCATAGGCTAGATGACCTTCATTGACTTCGAATAACACATACTGCAACAGATTGACTGGAGAAGCACATGAGAGTCTGGCCTAGTCTTCTATTAAACGACATATTAAACAGACATGCAAACATGTAAAACAATGTCTCTCTCCTCACTAAATATTTTGCTTTGAAGAATATATTTTTATTAAAAACTGTTATTACATTAACATGTGACAGTTTTGTTATTCTACATGATTTAATAAGTAAAAATTTTTTTAATTCTGTTTTAATTTCGGAAACAGTAAATATCAAAAGACATGATCTGCATAAACAAAAGCTCTTTGGGTTGTCCTAAGTAACTTTTAAGAGTGTAAAAGGGACCAAGACCCAAAGGTTTGAAGATAGTTGGCCTGGAGAAATAATCCTCTCAGAAAGATGGCTATAGGCCAAATGCTGTGGCTCATGCCTATAATCCCAGCACTTTAGGAGGCTGAGGAGGGCGGATCACTTAAGGTCAAGAGTTTGAGACCAGCCTGGCCAACATGGCAAAACCAGGTCTCTACTAAAAATACAAAAATTAGCCAGGCGTTGTGGTGCACACCTGTGATTCCAGCTACTCGGGAGGCTGAGACACGAGAATTCCTTGAACCCCGGAAGCAGAGGTTGCAGTGAGCTGACATTGCACCACTGCACTCCAGCCTGGGTGACAGAGTGAGATTCTGTCTCAAAAAGAAAAAAAGAAGATTATGTAAATCAAGGTTGAAAAACAACATATTTTAAAACTGGTAAAGATTTGACGGGAACATAAAAGGTGCCTTCTAATATCTGAAAGGCTGATATGTAGGGAAAGAGCAGGTTTGTTTGTTTTTTTTAAACTCCAGTGGGCACATCTAGGATCAGGATGGAGGATTTCACTTCATTACTCAACTTTTTAAAAACACAGGAAGGATTAGCTCTCTCACTTATAGACATGGAAATCAGGCCCAAACAGGTGATGTGAGTTGCCTGAGATGACACAGATAACAGCAAAGCCAAGATTAGAAACCAGTTATCCAGATTCTTAGTCTGTAATCCCTCTGTGCTGAGAGGTTCTGGGCTCTGTGTCACAGTGTCCGAAGAATACCTGGGTGACCCGACGTCAGGCTACTGTAGAGGACATTCCTTATCAAGGTGATAGGACCAATCTCAAAGCCGCCTTCCCCTCTGAGGAGCTACAGTGCCATTGCTTTGATTCTAAAGAAAGTGTACGTGTCCATGGTTTCCGAACTTTTAGTGTAGCCCCCAACAGAATTCGGAACAACTCTGTCTCCTTTCGTATGTTCTAAAACCCCCGATATATTATAAATATTAACGTTTTCAAATAAAACGTACATACCACTCTTAAATGTACTCAATGGATTACAAATACCCTAAGAATTTGACAGCAACCATGACCTATTAAAAAACTGAAGAACAAACTCTTAATTCAAATCTTGTATTATACTTTCTCTATGTAAAACTGTATTTCCATTCTACTTTCCCATTGAATTTTTTCTTAATGTAATATATTTTCATGTTTGAAAGTTTTTAGTCATTAGCTTTTCATACTTCTCTACAATTAAAAGATATATTTATGCATATAAATTGACATTTTAAAAATGTCCTACGACCTTAAGGCTTTGTTAATTTACAAATTCTGGATTGGTTCATTGCCGCTATTAGTATATAACTGATCAATGAACATATCACAAATAATTACTAAACACAAAGGTAAATTTTTATCGAGGTTTCTTTTTTCTTTTTTCTTTTCTTTTCTTTTCTTTCTTTTTTTTATTTGACACAGAGTCTCACTTTAACCCAGGCTGGAGTGTAGTGGTGCAATCTCGGCTCACTGCAGCCTCCACCTCCTGGGCTCAAGCGATCCTCCCACCTCAGCCCCTCAAGAAGCTGGGATTACAGGTGCACGCCACCACGCCTGACTAATTTTTTTTTTTTTTTGTATTTTTTGTAGAGATGGGTTTTCTCTGTGTTGCCCAGACTCGTCTTGAACTCCTGAGCTCAAGCAATCCGCCCACCTCAGCCTCTCAAAGTGCTGGGATTACAGGTGTGAGCCAGGTGTCCAGCCTTATGAAGGCTTCTTACCGTGACAGATGGATTGAATTGCGACAGGTTCTCCTCTTGCAAAGGAGAAGGGCAGTTTTGAAGCAAGACAAGGAAACAGGTGAAGCTAGTCTTCAGAAAATACAATTTGCAAAAAGCAAGAGAAGAAGGCTTAAGATGTGGAATGTATTTCCTGGAAACCCTCCCTCCTGTCACATCCTTGGGAAAGTGTCTGTGAACCCCAGGAGCAACTGAAGGAGAATCGCTTGAACCCAGGAGGCAGAGGTTGCAGTGAGCCGAGATCATGCCACTACATTCAAGCCAGGTGGTATATACATAGAAGCATTATTAAGAAGTAATTTGGCTTAAAAATCTCTAACACTCAACTGCCAATGAAAACAGCCAAGAAGGTTCCTGATGCTTCAATAGCCATACCCGAGGGGCACATGACCAAAGAGATACAGATTTTAGGGGATCCTAAAAGGATTGTGCTGTGGAATTTCACACTCACGTGAGCTGGTATTTGTCAGCCTCATGATATTGCCTTCATCATTCCTGTTATGTCCACACACGTTTTAGTTTTCCTTCACTCATTTGTTTAAATTATACTTGTTTAAATCTATCACTACATAAATGAAAAACTAGCCTTACGTTTTTCAAGCTGCCTGTATAACACCTAAGTGAACTTTGTAAACCATCAGGAGTATGTGGACCCTACTGGAGCACTGGCCTGGGTTGTCTATGTGTTGCAAAGCACCTAGACCCTTGCAGAGTTGTTGGGTAGAAGGGCCTTTGACACTGGGTCCAAGACTTCCATTATGTTAGGATCTACTTTTAAGAGTCCAGCCTAGGCCACGTGCAGTGGCTAACACCTGTAATCCCAGCAGTTTGGGAGGCTGAGGCGGGTGGATCACCTGAGGTCAGGAGTTTGAGATCAGCCTGGCCAACATGGAGAAACCCCATCTCTACTAAAAATGCAAAAACTAGCTGGGCGTAGTTGTGCATGCCTGTAATCCCAGCTACTTGGGGGACTGAGACAGGAGAATCGTTTGAACCTGGGAGGTGGTTCCAGTGAGCCGAGATAATGCCACTACACTCAAGCCTGGGCAACAGAGCAAGTCTCCATCTCAAAAAAAAAAAAAAAAGAAAGAAAGAAAGAAAGAAAAGAAAAAAATAGGAGTCCAGCCCATCCTTAATTCCAGGGAAGGAATATTTCTCAACCATGAGTTATCCATGAGCCAGATCTGGAACCCCAGGAAAGCCACGTTGGTTCAGAGACAAAGCATGCATCTGGTGAACTTTCGTGGGTCTCCAGAACAATGTAATTTTACTGGTCTTCTTCAAGGTTACACAATGCTCAATGTCATTAATAGAATAAAGGAGTCAAGCTGAGCAATCGCTGACCCACGTACATTTTTAATCTAGAGAGGGTGTCAGTGTGCCTACTATGGGAAAAGAATGTGATCACCAGCTATTTTACAATGCTGGCTAAATGTTGCTTAAACATCATCAACTGTTATCATCACGCTTATAAGTAATTAACAAACTATAGGAAGATGTACAATATCTTGTAAACACTTTAAAATAGCCAAATATCTTTCAGACTGTATCCAAAAAGCTCTGCCATTATCCCATCTTTATAGATGTTCTACTCTGGAGATTCTATTTGCTAGAGCTTTCAATGCTGGGAGCTTATATTTTGATAAATTCTTTGATGTTTTCTGTTTTTAAGGTAACATATAATCAGGAGGCTTAATGTTGTTGAATCTCTTTGAATCAGTAATTCTACTTCCAGGAGCTTATTCCAAGAAAATGAATCAGACCTGTGCAGAGATTTCTGTAAAATGATGTTCAGAGCAGTGTTCTTTGTAAGAACACAATATGCCACAACCTAAATATTCAGCATTAAGAAATGTTACATAATAGCATTTTACGAAGAAAACCAAATGACAAGAACATAGTCATGACATTATATGAAGTGAAAAAGGGATTCACTACAGCATGTACAGTACGGTCTCAATTTTATTTTTTAACTATAAATGCATAGAAAAATACTAAAAGTAAAGAAACCAAATGTTTCAGTGATAGAAATATGGGTGTGTTTTTTTTTTTTCTTCTCACACATCTCTGTATTTTCCTAAATTTCTATAAAGAATAAATATTGGCCAGGCGTGGTGGCTCACACCCGTAATTCCAACACTTTGGAGGCCAAGGCAGACGAATCACTTGAGTTCAGAAGTTCAAGACCAGCCTGGCCAACATGGCGAAACCCTATCTCTACTAAAAATACAAAAATTAGCCAGGCATGGTGGCGCATGCCTGTAATCTTAGCTACTCAGGAGGCTGAGGCAGGAGAATCGCTTGAACCCAGGAGGCAGAGGCTGTAGTGAGCCGAGATGGCGCCACTGTGCTCCAGCCTGGGCCACAAAGCAAGACTCGGTCTCAAAAAAAAAAATTACCTTTAAAATAATAACATAAATATAACACTCACATATTTACCTTTTTTCAAGAAATCCTATTCCACAGACTCTATTCTAAGGAAACAGTATAAAGTATGCACAAAGATTTATAAAAAATTGTATATAGATTTTTATATACACATTTACATACTTAGAAAGTATATGTAACCTAAAAATTTCAACAAAGAATGATAAATTATGTTTTAACTTTATGATATAATATTATGCAGGTATTAAAAATGATAACTTGGAATATTTTTAAGATAAATTATGATGACATAGTGCTGATAACTGAGATGCCGTTAAGTAAAGTGGCAAAATACAACAGTGTGTGATCTTGGCTACATAAAAACATAAGTGAACTGGGAAAGAAGGCAAAGATGCTAAACTGTTAACCACTATGATGATTTACACATTGTGAAATTATGGTGGCTGTAAAGAAAGTTTAAGAAAGAAAACAAAAATTCCATCATGAGCATATGTTTCTTTTAAAATTGGAATAGCAAGCATAAGAACAATAAAATACATACTTTATCAATGAAAATATGAAATTGCCAACAAAGAAGGAAAGGGAAGGAAAAGTTTCCTATAATTAAAACACTAATCTAAAGCAACCACTTATTAACCCTCATCTGCCCTTACAGTTGTGTGTGTGAATGTGTGTGTTGGTGAATGTGGGCTGGCACCACTGCCAATGTCCATGGTGATATGCGGCTGACCTCAAGGCCACCTTCTAAATTAGATCTCGTATCCAGGGCCACGTATAGGGAAAATGTTTAGGAATTTGGGAAAGCCAAGGATACCTCTCAAATCCAGTTTGAACAAGTGCTTTAAGCTCTCCAAAGTAAAGGTAGAAGATGAATTCAAGGTATATTTTAAATTCTGTTTGGGAGCCACCAAATCAAGTTAGGAGAAAGTCAGGCTTAGACACCAACTGTATCTGCACTGAAATTTATGAGTGCCGCCTTTGCTCGGACCAATTCTATTTTATGTAAGAGATCCAGAACTTTCCTCCCCATTGGTTCAAATAAAATTCCTGGCTGAGAAGCAAGGAGTGGATGAGTTTCAGCTAAATGCTTGGGGTCTCTTCTACACAGTTTACCTAAAATAAGCTACGGCCGGTGCAAGGCAATGAAGTCCACTGGAGAAGGGGCTTGAAGGGGCTCCCAAAGGTGTCTTGAGATTCAAATGCTAGTTTGACAACAGTTTGGAGAAACTGTGGGCAAATTTCAATTGTTTTTCAAGATGGGTCTGTGTAATAAGGGCCCCCACCACCAGCCCAGGAAGGAAGCAGAGGATTTGATGTGCTGATAACCACTCCTTCCTGAGCTGCACTGGGGGACAGGGAAGGGCAGGTGGCGAGGTGACAGGCAGGCAGAGGCAGCACAGCAGCTACTAGGCTGGGGAGGAACGAAGCCCCAGCAAGCCTCAGCCCTGTGTGAATGAGGGCCTGTCTTCATATCCTCTGAGGATTACTTCAGGGCTCAAGCCTGCAAGATCATTTCAGGACATTCACTAGACACCCAGGAATAGCTCTTGGCTACAGTCACAACATTCACCACCCAAACTCATCCCTTTCCCTAACACTACCATCCTTTCTATCCAACGTGGAAGACCGGGTCTACTTAGAGAAAATGCTGATCCCATAAAAATCGGTTTCATGGGATTGCCAAGATAAAGGGATTCTCAGTGCAGGATGGGAGAGAGGAAGTGCCAATCCAACATCCAGGCTCATTAAGCAACTATTTGTAGGACACTGTGCCCAGAGTCTTAGAAACAAAGAGCAGTCTAAGACACAGCCCCTGGCTCGGCAGAGAGATAAACACACTACCACTTGGAGAGAGAGCCATCAGGCCCAACACAGGCCCCTTGAGAGGAGGCCGGGAGGTATGGCCCTAGTATGCAATGTCTTGGCTGGGAAAGTGAAGAAAGCTTGTTCTCTCCCTGGCCAGGCCACAGACTCACTGTTGTGACCAGGGGCTCTATGGGGGCCAGGAGGAAATCCCCATGGGAATAATTCTAGCCCTCTACAGGGCGGTGTAAGAGGGAAGGTGCTGGATCCTCATACAAAGTAGACTTGCTCTGAACATGGTGAACAATGACTCACATAGAGGCCGAAAGCGCAGACACGGGCCCAGTGCCACTCAGAGAAACACACTATTTGTGCTTTTGAGATCAGTGGCCCTAACTGCCTGTTTTACATCCCATTCCTATGATTTTTATCAAGGAGAGAGGCGGGTAGAGGGATAGGAGAAAAGAAAGTTGCTTCAGTTCCAGGAACATGTGTCTGCGCTGGATGCCTCCTGCCAAGTGTTTTGGAATTTTAGCTCTATGTCTCTCCAGGGACAACTGAGGCCTTTTAAGTCAGACATTGTGAAAGATGATTTCCTGGAGACCACGGGACTTGCGTGCCACTGCTCAGCAGGGCCTCCCAAACTCTTGAGAACATGTGGGGTACTACAACTGGGGATAACCAATGAGACAGGGGTAATGAGGGCAGGAGACAGAGGTAGAGGATGCATTATGCCCAGAATGGCCTTGTGAGCAAGGGCTGGTGGGAGACAGAGGCCACTGAGCAGAAATCTTCCCGAGGGCTTAACCCGTCACCTTTTGCCACACACGCATTCCACACAGGTGGAACCGGCAGAGTGAAGCCAGGCTCAGGAGGTCTCCATCAAGAGGGGCTCGGCAGAGACATAAGCAGACAGAAGGGGCTTCTGAGCTGCCACCTAACTTCAGTGACGAAACTGAGCCTGTTCTTTGAGAGACGAGTTGCTGCTTCTGACAGAGTGGGGAGGGCCAACATGGAGAGACCCCATCTCTACAAACAAAAAAAAATTAGCCTGGCGTGGTGGCACACTCCTGTAGTCCCAGCTACTCGGGAGGCTGAGGCAAGAGAATTGCCTGAACCCAGGAGGTGGAGGCTGCAATGAGCAGAGACTGCACCAGTGCACTCCAGACTGGGCGACAAAGCAACACTCTATCTAGAAAGAAAAGAAAAGAAAAGAAAAGAAAAGAAAAGAAAAGAAAAGAAAAGAAAGAGAGAATAAAAGAAAGAGAAAGAAAGAAGGAGGAGAGAAGGAGGGAGGGAGGGAAGGAAGGAAGGAAAGAAAGAAACAATAGGGAAGAGTGAGAGAAAGGAGGTGGCTGTGTCTGGACCTTAGAGATAAAGGGGCAAAAGATCCTGTGCCGAGAGAGGCTGGCCATAGACCCCTGGATGGTCCTTCACACCTCTCCTCAAAAATGCTAAGGCTGAAGCAAGAGAGGTCAGCCCCTTCGCCTGCTCTTCCCTACCATAGCAAGCACCAGGATGTCACTCCCTCTCAGCTCTGTTTATCAAAAGGAATGTGTGGCACACATGAGCACTGTGGTGTGTGAAGAAATTGCTCCTTCTGGCTCCTAGAGCGTCCTCCCTCACTTCCCCAGGAGAGGAACCCGATGCTTGCCTGACTGACAGATGGATGTCAATTGCCTGACTGACAGATGGATGTCAAATGGCGGGGAGGCGGCCAAGAATAAAAGCAGAAAGAATACAAAGGGCAGCCAGGAAGGGAGTGTGCTGATTAAAGGAATGAAAAGAGGCTGGGGAGGGATAATGTGTTCAGACCTTGGTCCAGGTGCCTTAGAAGGGACAGTTTTAAATGAAAACCAATGAGTCACATCTATATCTAGACCTTAGCTGGGGTCCTGAAACTGTAGCAGCCTCCACTGCTGTGCTGAGGAAGTTAGAGTAGCAAGGCCAGGGTCCCAGGGCCCTTGGGTGGAGGCAGTGTCAGTGCCCACAGGAAAACTCCCAGGACCCTTCCCCAGACAGAGTCCAGGCCAGTTCAGGTGCAGCATGGAAGGAGATCATATCGCAGAGGCATTCCCTAACACCACATTTGTAGAGTCCCTGGAGCTGAGAATGCAGCCACTGACTTGCTTGCTTGAATTAGGGCAAGGAAGAAGGCATTGGGCGGCAGAAATTCCTGTTCCACAGGCTGGATGGAGGTGGGGAGGAAGCTGCTGCCACCAGGGATGTCAACATCCTGCTGGAGACCCTCCCACTCAGCTGGTGAGCTGGGAGCTGGCCTTGCACAGCCCGTCTGCCCAAAAGGTACTCAGACTTTCTAGTAACCATTTACTCACCCACCCTACAGGGTGTTACTATTCATGTTAAGTGAATGCGCACACGTGGATTTCCCTCACTGAACTGCCTCTCCAAATGAATGTTACTACAAAACAAGGCACCAGGACAGGAGATAGGGCTTGCTTGAATCTTTCAGGGGATTAAAAGGGCATCTATCCGAAGCCTTGCTAGGCATGAGCCTGAGCAGGCCCTTTACACAGGCTAAGGCAGAGAGGAAGGTAGCCACCTTTAGAATCAGGAGGTTCAAGTTCATGGAAACAACCACCACCCACTACAGCACTTAGGCACCCTGGGTGGGGGTGGAGTATAAAGATGAAGATAAGTCCTCCCCTGCCCTCAAGGACCTGGGCAAAGAGAAGGTAAAGCAGGACCGGTATCCTTGAAGCCCAGAGCAGCGTCGCTGGTAAGTACAAAATGCCACAGGCGTTAAAAGGTCACATCTGATACAGAGAAATCAGGAAAACATCATTCTCGATTCTCAGTAGACCTGCAAGGCAGGGAAGTGATTGACAAAGTCCAATGTGCCATTTATTTGATGACTTTGTTTCAAGGTGAAATCACAAGCCTGAGATCCTATTACATCTGCCAAGTCTGGATTGATGTCTCCTTCCCACTCTCAGTTCCTTAGAAAAGCAGGTCTCGGTAAGAGCCACGTACTATTATTATCCTTAGGAGGAACGCCAAGAACAGAGCTCTGAGATCCCCTGCCCCCAGCCCTGAGCCGAGCCCAAGCATGCACAGGGAAGAGGCTCCAGCCAAGGGTCTGTCCCCAGAGCTCTGGTAGGAATGTGTCTAATTGGATGGCACCAGCTTTGAGTGGGCCCAGAGAGTATCTGTCACACCGCAATTGTCAGACCAGCCCACTGCACAGCCCTGACCCTGGCTTAAACAGGGATGAGTCCAGGGGTGTCTGAAGGTGCAAGAACATTACCTTAGAGATGGAGCTGCCCTCTCAAAGTCCTAATTTTCTTTCAAAGCACAGCCCCAGTCTGCCCTCCCTCCAATTCTGTCCGTGGGACTTCATTGTTGCTGTCAATATCTGGACTTGCTGTAGCTTCTGTGTGTCCCACACCTGGACTGACTGCACTGCCTGTGTTCCAGATGTCTATGTGGACGCTGGGTTCCTACAAGGGCCCTGGATCCTGGGTACAGAGGCCAGCACTGCAGGTTGCACAGAGGAAATGCCCTTAGAGATTGCTTGGTTAAATACTACAGTCTCTCCCTTTCCTCTTCACCAGGCAACCATGAGACCTTTCTGAAATCAGAAAAGTTGTGAAAAAGTGTGACAGAGTCGGGGAGTGGTCCCAACTAAGGTAGCAGAAACAGATTTCCTGAAAGGGGACTCTGAGAACTGGGCTTCAGTCCAGCACCACAATGAAAGATTTGAGGATCTTTTGCTCAGGCAGTGCCCAGATGTGTGAGGAGCCCAGAGGTAATTTTATTCTCCCCCTGCCCTTGCAGCCCCAGTTCGGCCTTCCTCCCCCAGCCCCTTCTTCCCTCACTACCTGCCCTGAGTCTCAGGTTCAGCAGAATGGCCTGAAGGACTCGAAGCATTAAGAAAACTGCCCTGTAAGGCCTGGCCCTTTATCTTGGGATGTGTTTAAAAGGAAAATATGAAAAGCACACACAAGACGAACAGATGACTGCATTTGGAAAGGTTCTGTGATGGAAATCTAAAACCCAGAACCGAAAGAGAACCTCACCTGCAACCACAAAGAGATTCAGTCTGACTCAGGGGCTTGGAAACTGCTACCTAAAACCCCCTGGCTGGTGGCCCAGGAAACTTCTACCCCTCCCACCAGGCTGGGGGGGCCCTCCGTTGTCTTTCTCAGACCTACTCTGGGGGAGGAGGGTAGAAAAGTCAAACGTAGGAAAGAGAGTTCCCCCTTGCCCCGCACACCCTCTTCAGGCTCGTGGCTACTTATTTCCAGTCAGCAAGACGGGCCTGCCAATCTAGGCAAAACAAAGGGGCCTCCTTAGCCTCCCAAGCGTGTCTGAAGTTCTGTTTCCCTGCCTGAGCTTTTGAGCTTGGGTCTATCTCATCACTCTCCCTCCATGACACACACCCTGACTCCCTGGCTTTCTGTTTGTTTTTCTCTTTCCCAGATAAATGTCCCTGGAACAGTTCTTTTTCTTTCTTTCCTTCTTTCTTTCTTTCTCTCTCTCTCTCTTTCTCTCTTTCCTTTCTTTCTTTCCTTCCTTCCCTTCCTTCCTTCCTTCCTTCCTTCCTTCCTTCCTTCCTTCCTTCCTTCCTTCTTTCTTCTTTCTTTCTTTTTTTCTTTCTTTTTTTTTGATGGAGTTTTGCTTTGTTGCCCAGACTGGAGTGTAATGGCGTGATCTTGGCTCACTGCAACCTCCACCTCCCAGGTTCAAGCAATTCTTCTGCTTCAGCCTCCCAAGTAGCTGGTATTACAGGCATGTGCCACCATGCCCAGCTAATTTTTTGTATTTTTAGTAGAGACAGGGTTTCTCCATGTTGTTCAGACTGGTCTTGAACTCCCAACCTCAGGTGATCCACCCACCTTGGCATCTCAAAGTGCTGGGATTACAGGCGTAAGCCACCGTGCCCACCTCCTGGAACAGCTCTAAGGAATTACCAGCCAGAGTCCTCCTAGGCCCTAGCCAAACCTAGCCATGGTTCAGACACACAATATAACATAAGAACAAGGCTCTGGGGTTAGACAGACCCAAGTCACTGACTCAGGCTGAGACATTTCCTCATCAGTGAACAGGGTGAGAAGTCCCACCTGGGAGCTGTGGTAAGGTGTGAGCAAGGTAACGTCTGAGTGCTTGGCGCACAATGGGCATGCCCTTCATGTATGTTGCACGGATCCATCACGCTCCCTTTCGACTTCCCAGGACTGGCCATCCTATACAACTCCCCTAGCCCCAAGGTCTTCCCTTAAGAACAGACTCCTTCCTCCCGCTAGTTTAATTTCATAGGAACTCTCCTCCAAAACCCCAAACCAGCTCACTGCCCAGGGACAGTAGAGAAGCAGCAGGGAAAGTCAGAGGGAGGACTGCGGTGAAGAGTACACAGGGGTCACTCTGGTCCCTCTTTGTGGTCCTTGTGCATTTTAGATCCACCAGACAGGATGATCTCTAAGCAAGATCCCAGCAATAGCATCCCTGAGCTAGCCTCCCTTTGGGGAAAATCTCTTCCTAAGTGGTTTGAATGTTAATTCTGAATCAACTGGTCAATCATCAACCCAAGGAAGAAAGCATCACTGGACACGGCCATCCCCACCAGATCAACCTTCGTACAGAAGCCCCCACAGATCAATGCTTCTACTGACCCAGGAATGGCTGGGAAGGAAAGATCTGGTATCAATCAACTGCACAAATCACTTCCTCCTTTGCTGCGGTGAATGGTAAAGTTCAGAGCCAGTAGGTTAAATTCATCACAATGGCTAATGCTTGCTGACCCCTTATCTTTATCGCAATCTTAGGAGGTAAGGACAGTTGTTGCCCCATTTTACAGATGAAGAAACTGAGGTTTACTGGCATTAGGGGACTTTGCCCCAGTCCCACAGCTCTTATAAGTAGCACTGGGATGCAAAATCAAGTCTGTCCCCATCCCCAGCAAAAACCACCAGGCTCTAGAGAGTCAGAGGGAAGCCAGGACTTACCTGGTAGGAAAGGCCATCCTTGCGGGGGCTGAGGCCGATCTCCTCCATGGGTGGGGTGTTCATCATCACCTCAGTCATCTCAGCCGATCTCAGATAGTCGGGGCTGCCAAGAAACCCAGACCAAGAGTCAACAAACACACGCACTTTCACATTTCTACTCTTCATGCATTCGCTGCTGTGGGATCAGGGGACTGTCTGGAGACAGGATGAGAGGTGTTCAAAACAGAACTTGCAGAAAAACAAGCTCACACCCTGAGGAAGCGCCTTGCAAGCCCACAGCCCCAGGACTCAGCCCCAGTGGATAAAGCCCATTGTCTGCAGACCTCTTCGACAAACCTCCTCTTCCCTCCTCTCCTGTACTCTAGTCCCCACTGGGACAGAACGACCCTGAAAGTTCTTGTAAACGACAGAACTAGAGAAACCAAAATAGTAGGTACCTGAGTCCATCTGTCTATATTAAAACCAATTCAACCACATCTCCCTTCACCTCTCCAACTAAGAATAAAAATAATCCTCACATAAATTTTCCAAAGGGGAACTATATGCTATTATATAACATATAATAACAACAACAGGTCAACTAGAGGGAAACAAAGTCCAATCATATGGCCTTCCTAAATGTCTGTCGCTCTGGTGCTCCTTTTGGCAAAATGTTCCACTTAAAGCCCCAAGGGGTCAGCTTTTCTGCGAGTTTCACATCTGCCATCCAACCCCTTTCTCTAGCCCCAGCCACAGCAGCTGCTTGCTCACAGCTTGAAAAACATCCCCTGGATTAAAAGCCTTAAGGATACCCGACTCTGATTGCAAAGGAAATTTCCAGAGGGGCCAAGCTGGCCCACCAATGGCTGCCATGTGAAAGTGCTTTGTACTCTCTAAGCAGGATACAAATGTTCCATTATCCTTGCACAAGCCCTGGGCACATACGGGATCCCGTGCACATAACGCTGAACATATGCAGCAAATCCAGGTACCCGCGGCACAGCACCTGATGCTTTCACATTCGTGCCTGTGCACATGGTTTAAAACAAAAATGTGGGGAAGGCTTTTGAGGGACGCTATCTAAGGAAACAGGGGTACCAGATTCCTCTTCATTGTAGGGTTACTACATAGATAAGAAATTATGCTGGATTTAGAAGCACAAGCAATAGATTCTAGGCTATATGCCCCTCAAGAGCTGTGTGATCTTGAACAAGTCCTGTAACTTCTCTGAGCCACAAGTGTCCTGTTTGTTACTCTGATGCTAATAGTGCATACTTCACAGTTAGGTTAAGGACTAATGTCTGCACAAAAGCATTGCAAGCTACAAAGTGCTAATTGACAAAATCATCTTAAACCTTAAATTTCTCATAATACTCCTAATGTGCCCAAACACCCACCTTGGCACATTTTGAGCAGCCAAAGGCACAAAGCCTCCAACAGCCTTAAAATCCTCACCTGGAATAAGGCACCAAGCTGCTCATACGCTATGGCAGAGGCAAGGGAGGGGTGCCCACAAGAAGGGTACACAAGCCTCGGGGTGGGGGACCTTGAACTGCTGAGAGAGGGTCCCCTCTCTAAACACTGCTAGGCTGGGATGGGGGCAGGGAGACTAAGAAAAGATGGGGCTCTTTGGGGCAAGTTTAGGTCCTGGAGCCGGGCCCTGCAAAGGCAGTTTCCTCCCGGGTCCTGGAAAGGCTGCTGTCAACCCCCAAAGAAAGGAGCCAGAAGAGCGCCCACAGGGCGAAGAGCCTGACTTAGGGGCGCTCTGTCCTCGCTCGGGGCTGTGGCGCCGGCCCGAAAAGTTGAAGCGAGAAGCATGAACTTTCCGCTTCCTGGACCAGGCCGGACCGCGCCGAGGTTTGAGCCCGCTTTCCCTTCGCTCAGCTGCCGGCGACTCGGGGCCGAGCTCCCCACGTCCGCACCTGAGAGCGCGCTCCGGGGCCGCCAGCGTTCGCCCCCGGCCGCTTCTCTTCTAACCCAGCGCAGGAAGGAAGAAACCGCCGGCGAGAAAGTCCCAGCAGCCAGGGGCCTGCCTGCCTCTCTCCGCATCCTTCCCGGCTCCGATCCCCAGTCCGGGGCAAACCTCCGACGCCCCGCGCCCTGCCGGGGCACCTTCCAGCTCAGCACGGCGAAGGCGGCTCGTCCCAGCCCCGGCCCCCACCAAGGTGCATCGGTTTTCAGGGGCTACGGAGAGGGCAGGGGTCGAGAGGCTGCAGCCTGTGCCCTACTGCTTGTGGCTTTAGCGGGGTTACGTGTGGGGAGAGCGTTTCCCGCCCCCCAACCCCCGGAGCTCTGCAAACCCGGCGGCTGCAGCAGCTCAGCCCAGCTGCAGCCGGCCTCGACGCCGAGACTTGCATGCAAACAAAAAGAAAAGAGGATGGGCCCGGGAAGAGCAGGAGCCCCCCTGCGGCAGGCGGCGCGCGCCTCCTGCAGCCCTCCGCAGAGGGGATTTCACTGAGGGGATTCACACGTGACCCCTGGCTCCCCCACCAACCGATACAAACCCTCCGGCCATCACTTAGGTGAGGGCTCCGAGTTCACGTCCTTTGTCTGGATGTTCTCAGCACCCCCTCCCCCCACCCCCACCTTTGCAACCTTGACGTTGACTACTGCACTGGCTCGGGCTGCGGGTTAGCGCCAAGCGCCCGCGCCGCCGGCTGCCCTTGCACGCGGAGCCGGCACGAAGCAGGCGCCCGGGCCCGCAGCCACCGCCGCGAGACGGACGCCCGCCGCAGGCGCAGGGTACTCACCAGTGAATGGGGAAATATATAGACATGAAGTCCTAGGGGAGGCTGACCCACGCCCCTGTGATTTAAAAGCTGTCCCTGCGTCCCGAGCGAGGATGACACGGGCGTAGCCGGGCACGGCAGGCGGCCGAGTGTGGGCACCGGGAGTTCGCCGTCCGCCTTCCCAGGACAGCTCCACGGGCAGCGGCGTCGGCGACGCGGACACAACTGCCAGCTCTCCACTGAGCTCTCGGCCCTACAAAGAGCCCGGGAAGCAGTATTTATAGGGGCGGGGGCGGAGCTTGGCCCCGAGAGGCCCCGCCCTCCCTCGCCCACTCCTGGAATAACGTCACCAAAATCATGAATGGCTTCGGCGTTCGCAGCTCGGGCGGGCGGCTGCTCGGGGGCGCGCTCGGCTCTGCTCCCGGGGCCGTGGTTCGCTGCGGCTGAAAGCCCGGCCCCCTCCCGCCTCTCTCCCACGCGCACACGCGCTCACTCGCACCCGGCCCCGAGTTCGCGTCCGCGCCGCTTCCCGCTCACAGCCCCCTCCGCGTACACCCGGGACTCCAGCGCGGCGGGGGCGGACGCGGGGTGTGCGCGAAGAGGGCGCGGGGGCCTCTCCGGACGTGACCGCTAGGCGTCTGCGCTGCGCGGAGGGAGGGCACCCGCCACTCCACCCCCGCCGCCGGGCGCCAGCGCCCTCCTTCCCACCCACTGGCTGTCCCCAGCCCACACCTCGGGACCCCTCTGAGGCGTTTGTCCCCCGGACTAGGCCTCTCCCTGGAATCCTCGCCCGCAGCTTCGCAATCAGCGCGGGGAAACAAGAGATAAAGAAGAAGCGGTGGGAAAGTGGGAGAGACGTGGAGCCGGGGGACCGAGTGTCCAGTGGGCGCGTTGGTTTGCGAAGCGCTGGTCTGCAACGCTGAGATCCATGGAAGGTTTTACTTGTGGGAACAAGGATGTGGTGTCGTTCTAGGTAGGGTTTTGCCATTGGAGACACACACACATTCGCACGGTCGGCAGCGCGGGTAGGGGGTGCGGGCGGGCAGGGTCCACGCCGCTCCGCATCCTTAACTCCCACATCTTCTCCGAGGAGTCGCTCATGAAAGCAGAAACAAAGAGCTTCAGCCGAACGCCTCCCATACTGCCCAGGAATTGCAGCTCCGGGGAGTCTGTCCAGGCAAAGCTGCGCAGCCCCCCAAAGCCCGATGACTGGAGTCTCACTCCCGACCCAGCGCTGCCCCTCTGTGGCCTCTGCTTCAATTACGCTGGTAAAATGACTTTAGAACCCT
This sequence comes from Cheracebus regulus, assembly GCA_963574635.1. Classification (NCBI taxonomy): domain Eukaryota; kingdom Metazoa; phylum Chordata; class Mammalia; order Primates; family Pitheciidae; genus Cheracebus; species Cheracebus regulus. The sequence goes on from CAUYQU010091174.1 coordinate 46,135, forward strand.
GACCTACGTGTGTGTATACAGGCTGGGGAAAGGGGGCGCGGGGCGATCAAAAACTAAGAGAAATTAAATTGGCTTTAAGTTAATCAGCTCTTTAAAAGAAAGGCAGTGAGTGTATTGAATCTGTACATAGGTGCTTAAAAGTGGAAACGTATAGCTTCTCTCACGCAAAAGGGTGACAGAATTAATGGTGAGGATTCAACAGGGGTAGGACCCTGAAGGAAGCCAGGAGAGAAGACCCTCATAATTTTCATCAGTCCCCGCAAAACCAACAAAACAAAAATAATAAGAATTGACAAGAATAACTATTTAAAAATAACTTAGCTATTTTCAATCACTTATATGCTTATATGTACAATCTGAGTTAAAATAGTGGGCTTCCTATGAAAATGCATCTTCATGACAAGCCCCTGGCTGCACCCTCCAACCAGAGAAATTCCCCCGCTTCCCAAGCTCAACCCATTCTCTTCCTCTGGGATGGGGCCTGATGGAGGTGCTAAACTGGAGAAGCTGCAGGGGGGTGGGGTTGTTGTTGGGGTGGGGTTATTGTTGGTGTCCTGCACAGAGGGTGGGGAAGCTTCTCAGTGTCACTGGCCAGGTGTGACACAATGTCATCTAGGCAGCCACAGGTGAAGCCAATGCTTGGAGAGCTAGTTTCCAGGCTGGGACTTGCTGGCACTCAGAGGAAAATTCTGAGCCAGACTCTGGGTGGGAAGGATGAAGCCTTCTGCCATTCCTCCCCAGTAGCAATCTCTGGTGAGGCTGGGATCAAAGAGTGTCTCAACATTTTTACACACAACAGACACACTTTACATGTTTGTGATTATTGCCGTGTGAAGCTTTCAAAACTCAGAAAGCTATTTCCTCCCTCTCTCCATGCCCCCAAATATCTAAATGCCAAATGGCCTCATTTTGGAGAAGAGGGTGGGGAGTAAGTCCTCCATCACCTGTCAGCTGGCCTCTGGAAAAATCCTCTACATTGGAGTGCATTGAGGGAATTACCTGATGCCTACTCTTTGGGAAACTTATGAATGCCCATTTTAGTTAAAGTTCACCTCTGTAGGTAAGTTAAAGTAGAAAATAACCCTTGGGGTTATGATCCCAAGTGTACGTTTTTCATTTTTTCTTTTCTTTTCTTTTTTTTTTTTTTGAGACAGAGTCTCACTCTGTCGCTCAAGCTGGAGTGCAATGGCGCAATCTTAGCTCACTGCAACCTCCACCTCCTGGGATCAAGCGATTCTCCTACCTCAGCTTCCCGAGTAGCTGGGATTACAGGCGCTTGTCACTGCGTCTGGCTAATTTTTGTATTTTTAGAAGAGATGGGGTTTCACCATCTTGGCCAGGCTGGTCTTGAACTCCTGACCTTGTGATCCACCAGCCTCTACCTCCCAAAGTGCTGGGATTACAAGCATGAGCCACCGCATCTGGCCCCTAAGTCTACATTTTCTATTTCTCCTCTGGGATCACAGTGACACATCCATTCATTCGAAAATATGGGAGGCATGTTGCTAAGCTTTGATGAAACCATAACTAGCATGCCGTTTCTCAGTTATACTAGTCTATATGATGCCTTGCAGGGTTTTTTTTTTTTTTTTTTAAGCATTTTATTGTCTCGGCTTTCAAAAGAATGTGATAAGGTTAACATAGCACAACTTACGGTCCTCAGTTCACAGATATGCAAAGTGAGACCGAAATAAATTAGGAGACTTGCCAAAAATCACACAGCCAGAAAGTGGTTGAGCTGGGCCTGGAACTCAGAGGTTATAGGCATACTCAGCTTCCCACTCTGTTAACATAGCTCCAGCGGACTGCATTTCCTTCATATCTCTAAAGATACAGAGTATTTCAACATGCACACTAACCATTTCTTCCCAATACCCTATGAGATAGGTTTCTGTCCCTACTGCCTTTGAATAAATGAAGAAACAGAAACACAAGCGAATGAAGTTACTTAGAGCCCCAGAACCTTAGAGCTGAAAGAGACCTTCCAAATCACCTCATCCCAGTCTCCTCATTTTACAGGTGAGAAGACACCCAAGGGTTTAAATGGCATGTCCAAGGTCACCAGGCTATTAAGTGGTATAGATGGAACCTAATGCAGGTCTTCAGACAACTGGTCAGATGTTCTTTCCACTTTAACACTGTGTCTTGCACTGCATTTGCCAAGAAGTCCACAGCAAAGGTCAAACACAAGACTTGGACTCTGTAAACCACTGCCCTCCATCACCAACATTTATTGATCAGTGAACTAATTATCCATCAGAGCCCTCTGCACTCCCTCCCTTCTCCCAACTTTGTCTTTGGAAACTAAAGTGTTGAATTGCAATTCTGCCTCAATAGAAATCCAGGTGTAATCAGAATTGCCTTGCTTTTGGACATTATATCCATCCATTTTGCCAGTACCTTCTCTTTCCTACCTAAAATATAAATTTTATAAAAAAGGTAATGAACTTAGATCGTATTAGAGTTACTTCAGCTGCAAGTGTATGTAGGACAGGTCATTCATCTAGTTAAAAAAAAAAAAAGTCTCCATCTAAATTCATTTAGCGGCTGGTGTGGTGGCTCATACCTGTAATCCTCGAACTTCAGGTCGCTGAAGCAGAAGGATTGCTTGAACTCAGGAGTTTGAGACCAGCCTGGGCAACATGATGAAACCCTGTCTCTACAAAAAATAAAAAATTAGCCAGGCATGGTAGCGCACACTTGTAGTCCCAGCTACTCAGGAGGCTGAGGTGTGAGGATCACTTGAGCCCTGGGAGGCAGAGATTGTAGTGAGCCATGATCACACCACTGCACTCCAGCCTGCAAGACCCTGTCTCAAAGAAAAAGATCATTAAGCAACACATTCCCACTTCTTATCTCCCTCTGGCTTGCAAAAAGACAGTATTGCATTTATTTTGCCTGGTGGTGGTGAAGCTGGTATTCTGGTTACTAATAAGGGACTTTACAAAGTAGCTATTTGACCTTGGGGAGGAAAATAGAAGGGAAGAGGCAACACTTGCTGAGGTCCACTGGTGTCTGTTACTACGTCTGTTACTACGCTTATGCCTTGCAACAAAGTTAGACAGAGGCACTATTGCCCTCACGTCACAGATGAAGAAACAGAAGCCCTGAGAAGTTAAGTACCACGGTCATGACTACACGGCTCTCAAATGGCTGAACCAAATGTGACTCTGGGCAGGGCGCGGTGGCTTATACCTGTAACCCCAGCACTTTGAGAGGCCAAAGGGGGCGGATCACTTGAGGTCAGGAGTTCAAGACCAGCCTGGTCAACATGGTGAAGCCCCACCTCCACTAAAAATACAGAAATTAGCCAGGCGTGGTGGTGGGTGCCTGTTATCCCAACTACTCTGGAGGCTAAGAGGCAGGAGAATCGCTTGAACTCAGGAGACAGAAGCTGCAGTGAGCTGAGATTGTGCCACTACACTCTAGCCTGGGGGACAGAGTGACTCCATCTCAAAAAATAAATAAATAAATAAAGTGACTCTGAGGCTTGCTGGTTCCAGAGCTGATGCTTTCACCACTATACCACACTTACCATGCCTCTGTGGTTTTGTTTTCACAGTTACACTATGAACCGAATACAAAACTGCTGGTTCCAATAGCGCAGACCAGGACCACTGGTAAACATCCAGGAGGGCAGGGCTGGCAGAATAAATGACTTTCTCACCCTGGGAATCTGGGAGCTTCTTAAAGATATCAGTCAAAGGCTTGGGATTAAAAAAAAAAAGTGAGTAGGAGAAGGGAAGCTTCTAGCCAATTTTTCGGTGAAACTCATTTGCGTACATAAGAAATCTAAAAGGCAAGAATGTGTGTGGGTTGAAGTGAGAATGAAATGAGATAATGTTATGAAAACACTTGGTAAATTGGAAAGCACTGAGCAGACGTAGGGCTTGTTTTTAAGGTGTTTGAGAGAAAGAGGGGGTTTAGCAGAGTTGATTGCATCTGCTTCAGTGATTTACTCATTACCATCACAGACTGCCCCATTTTCCTCCTGGAGTCCCTTGATTGACATATCCAGCTTTTAGGGAGCAGACATTAGAGGCAAGTAGTGACGCTCTGCCTGGTGGCCGCTCTTGCAGTCCCAGAGTCCAAGCATCTTCTCTCCAAGCGTCGTCTCTCACTGCCATGACTTCCTCTGTCTTTGGTGCCTTTCAGGAAGTACCCAGCTGGGTACTGGCCACACAGAGAATGAATGAGGCCCAAGAGTGCGAACCTCCTATCCTGGTCATCAGTGAACTAGTGGTCAACAACAAAAGGCAACCGGAACCCACCAGACAAAATCCCCCAGCCTTTGACTTACTTTGCTGTAAGTCCTCAGGCAAATGGGTTGACTTCTCTGTGTCTCAGATATGGAAAGCAATAAAAGCAGACAATAGAAGTCTCTTTTTGATGCCTAGCGTCTAGTAAGGCTGAGATAAATTGCTTCTATAAAGGCTCAAAGTGCTTTGTGTCCTCACCATCAGGGCCCTGCTGCTCACCCCAAAGCCACTGGCCCTCTTCCCATGTGGCAGTGCAGCAGGCACCTCCGTCTTTCAATCCAGAATCCTCTCATTGCCCCAAAAGAAGCCTGAGATCTGGCAGCTCATAAACTCTTGCCTTCCCATATATCAAAGAAGTCTAGTCCTGGCTTTTTCTTTATTTCTATCAAGGGGCCTTTGAACCAAAGGGATTTTTCTGACAAAGAAAACTGTATGAAATATTTAGGGCCCAGGCCCTAAAACAAAACACTCCAACTGGAGCCAGTTCAAGGCTCTCATGTCCAATTAAGGAAATACATTCCTGTTCTAGCCCTGGCTGTATCTTGCTTTCTCTCTTTCCACATCCACACAGGAATGCACTTCAACAGCCAGAAAAGAGGTGACTATCACCAGGATGCAGATCATATAGCAGAGTGCTCCTTGGGGTAGGCTGATACCTTCCCTGAATTAGACAAACAGCACAGACCACAGCTTGTACAAACTCCCTTCATACCGCTCTGTCTACATTTCCTGCTATTTTACCCACAACTCTGGACCAGAGAAAAATCCATCATACCTGGTGTGGGGCAGTGGGGGAGTGTCATAGAAAAAAAAAAGGGAAACACAACAGTTTCTTGTGAAGAAAACATTTTCAGTTTCCTTTTCAAGTACACAGGATGTCTGCTAGCTTCCTCCAGGGGCAGCTGTGTTGCTGCTCTTCCTTGGAGGAGCGAGCTGTGTGTCATGCCCCAGAGAACAGCTCCTCCTGAACACTCTGCCAGCTCCCTAACTGTAACCCGAGCTAGCACTTGCTGGCTGGAGCCCCTGATCTACTTCACACCCACATGGCGCCTAGCCTCAGGATCAGATAGCTGGGTCCATATTTCACCTTCCTGCCCTCTCAACAACAATTCTAACAGGCATTAGCACCCACTGTGTGCCAGACAGGTGCTGGCGTTTCCAAGGAATCCTTTTCGGAGACCTTTAGTTTTCTCCCGTCTCCATGACTCCTCGTAACCATCCCAGATAACCACACTCTGCATGATGGTAGTATGCCTGCAAGGTCACTGCAGCCGTAAAACAAATTCCCTAAACTGCATGAGTGATCCCCTAAAGAATCACAAAACTAAGTAGAACTCTCACACATGCTAGCAAGTGCATTTTGCGGGTAAGTCCCCTAGCCTCTTCCCTTCCTATGCAAATTGCTACCCCTGAGTTCTTTTTTTAAAGAAATGAGAGTCTGCCTCTGGTGCTTGGTAAGGTGTTGGGCATTGGGGAGCCCAGGGACCTAGATGCCACTCCCTCTAATACCATATAATAACTGCTGCAGTAGACTCATGTGAGCAGGGAAGGTGATATGATTACTTCGGTCTTGGACAGAGGGACTGGGAGAGGGGAGCTGACTTCCAGAAGAGAAGTTCTTAAGGGCAAGCAATGGGTCTGTTTTGTGTATCACTGGGTCGCCACCACCAGAAGAGTGCCTGGCATCTAGCAGGCACTCAGGGAATATCTGTGGAAAGAACGGTAGCAGGCATAGTTAAAGGGAAGGGATGGGAACTGAGCTGGCCTCGAAGGATGGGGAGAAGCTAGAGAAGGTCAATGCTGCCAGCAGAACAGCCTCAGCAAAGGTGTAGGAGCCAGAAAGCGCCAGGCGCATGCCAGGAACCAGGAGTGAGCAGCAGCAGTATCTATTCTAGACCTAGGGAGTAGGCACTCCCCTGACTCCAAGTCCACATGCTGAAGGGAATAACACTTTGTGAGTAACAGGCCTCATGCTCTGCAGAAGGGACTGTGCACACAATTTCTAGCAGAAAGAAAAGTCTGTCACTTCCATCAGCCAAATCAATCCAGGTTCCCTCACCTCTGTGTTATTTAAGCCAATATCAGCGTTTCTCTTCCAGCCTGGTGGGGCCTCCCCAGAAGTGTTAAGTAGGTCAGATTTCGTGTATGTGAATTTGTCTTTTGAGACTTCCCCTTTCTAGCCCCTCTTGTTTCACACTTCTCTTCAACCCGCCCCAGGCACCCACTGAACTCAGGAAGCCCCATGCTCTCTTCCTAACAGCCTCGCAAGCTCCAAAACCACTCTTGTCTTTTACACTGAAACTTCCATCCTGCAGCTCTCTAAGCCCAAGTGGCTGCCAGACAAGAGAACCTGATCAGACAAGTAAATTCACACTATTGTGAGAATGACATGCAGGCGCCACTTCAAAGGTCTCAGTTTCCCAGCGGTTGATGTTAGAAGCCTGAGAGGAAACCATGTCATAATGAGAGAGAGAAAGGGTGAACTGAACCACCTGGAAGGGCTGGGGTGGGTGAAACCAGTGGGCACACTATGAGGTGACTTTCCTTGTCTGTCCCAGTCCTTCTGGAGGGATCTGATTGGAATTCTTTTCCCTAGATATAATGTAATCATAGCACTTTATCGGGTTAGCTCCACTGATCGATGGAAGAGGGAAAAAAGACCTGGGCAGACCATTTTCCTTCCTCCCTCCCTCCCTCCTTCCCTCTCTCCCTCCCTCCCTTCCTCCTTCCTTCCTTTCGTCTTTCCTTCCTTCCTTCCTCCTTCCTTCCTTCTTTCCTTCCTAAGAAGGGACAGAGATTTAGACCAAAGGGACCTTGGGCACTCAGTGCCCCTGCCCAGGGGTGTAAGTCCTGTGTGACTCTGAGCAAAAGCCAGGACAAGTAATGACAGCAGGAAGACCTTTCTACATGCTTGGTGAGGCCTCAGGGGTGGGTTACAGGCGGGGTTTTAGAGCCCAGTGGGCAGGCAGGTGGCACATTTTGGCTTCAGGCAGAGCCACTGGCTCCACTGCCCCCAGCTACTGAAGATGGTGGGGCAACTGGCCACCCACACCTCCCATTCTCACCAGGGGCCCTGGGTGGGTGAATATAGAGGTACAGCCAGGCAGGAACCTGGCCTTGCACTCTCCTGAGTGAGTGCCTGGCTTTCTTGCTCATTCTCATCCAGGCCTCTTCTTAGAAAGGAACACCAGAGGGCCAGGCGCGGCGGCTCACACCTGCAATCCCAGTACTTTGGGAGGCCAAGGCAGGTGAATCACGCAATCAGAAGTTTGAGACCAGCCTGGCCAACATGGTGAAGCCCTGTCTCTACCAAAAATACAAAAATTAGCTAGGCATGGTGGCAGGCACCTGTAATCCCAGCTGCTAGGGAGGCTGAGGCAGGAGAATTGCTTGAACCGGAGAGGCAGAGGTTGCAATGAGCCGAGATCGCACCACTGCACTCCAGTCTGGGCAACAGAGTGAGTTTCTGTCTCCAAAAAAGAAAAGAAAAGAGAAGAGAAGAAAAGAAAAGACCAGAATGACAGAAGGTGATGCACCCGAAGCTGTTTTCTAATCTCCTTCTTTAATGCCCTTGATATTATTACTGCAAAAAGCTAGAATGTTCTGTGTTTGAGTCTTCCTAAGGGTATGTTCTGTGTTTGAGTCTTCCCAGGGGTAGAGGGACCTTCCCCACTCCTAGCCACCTGATTATTTTATCTGGGATGGTTGTAGGTTGTCCAATAAAAGCGTTGACTCACTTGGCCTCCACTTCCACCCTAGAGAGGGCTCCTTCAGACATATTCACCAGCATTATTCTCATTTTGCTGCCTTCATCTCCAGGACCCTACTCTTCCACAATGCTTACTAATTTCTCCATTTTAAAAGAAGAAAGTAAGTGGATTGCACACGAGATATGCCGCCAGGCCTTCTTAATAGGAGAACCACCAGTTCCTTTCACTGATCAGGGCTCAGTTTGCTTCTCTGTAAAATGAGCCTGATATTTCCTGGCCTTCTACTTACAGCACAGTAAGTATTGTGCAATCGTGACAAGCACTCAGCTTCCTTGACAGAAAAGTGCATGTTGGAAATAGATGTTCGGTGCTGCAAAGAAAAATTAGCACTGAGGCAAAGGATCTTTCAGCAATGCAATTTTTACTTCCTGGGCTACAGGAAGGATACCCTCGCTAGCCATTGTGCCATGAGAGTACAATGAGCAATGGAAAACAGACAAATTTATTCCTTATGCATTTGGGGTTGTCCTTACTGCTGTGTCTGATCTCTGCTGGCTGGAGCCAGACCTCACAGTTTCAACTAAACTCTATTGGCTAAAAACTTAAAACTTTTCTAAACAGGTAAAAGTAATGAAGAGCTGGGATGTGCCTGTGAGCACATCCAGCACAGATATCTTGGTTAAAGTACAAGGACATAGAATGTACTACATGCCTGTAAGCATGGTATGTCCAACAGCTACATAGGATAGGGCTTAACAAAGTTATGAGCACATTTATTCTTTAACAAGTAACGAAACTTTAAAATGGAACTTTTCCACTTCCCACAGAACAGTAGTAATTTATCCTCTAATGGGCCTACTTGAAGAAGAACAGCAAAAAGAAGGGAAAGGGAAACCACGTTGGTTATTTCGTTTCATTGCTGGTCAACAGAAAAACAGCGAAGGCAGCAAAGCCCTTTCTTGTTTTCTGAAAAAGAGATGCCAAGCCTGTTCTCTTAGCAGAGAATGATGCCAAATAGAATGGTTGCTATTCCATCCCTCCCTCTTTCCAGGGCCTTTGGAGTATTTGCATGGGGTCTCATCTTGCTGATACCTTGGCTACACACACAGCTGTGGCATTTGTGTGGCCTAATGGGGAGGTTATATGAGTCCTCTTTGGACTAGACTGTATGGTGCCCCACCTTTGCAGCCTGCCCTCTGTACACAGGGACATTTCCTTTGGCATTTTACAGCTATTTGTTCAACGGGACCATTAAGAAACTTCTGGGTATCAAGTGCCAGCAAGTTGCCCAGATCTTCTTTTGTTTTTGGAACCTCCACAGGTCCATACAAGCACATTCACTTACGTGCCAGGGGCATCTCACCAGTTGAACAAGTACTCTGTTTTCCAGGTCTACACTAGGGAAATAACGCTGACCTCAACCAAACAGAAGCAGTAACGTCTCGTCTAAGTCACATTGTTTTACCGCCTTTTGTTTGTGTTTGGGTATTTCTAATAAGCAGCGATGAACACCTCCCAGTGACTTTGGGGAAACAGGTGTGACTCCAATATGTCATTCCTTCCTCTACAGAGTCATGACCCATACGGTGGAGAGTGCCAGGGGGAATCACAGTGACAGAACCTGCACCAGGGGTGAGCATCTTATAGTAAGGAGGGAAGGGTCCTTAAGGGGTTACTGCAGTAGCCCATGAGGGAGGTGTATGCCAAGATAGAGCTTCAAAACTTAGTAACTGTTCAGATGTAGAAACAGAAAGGAAAGGAACTTGGGAAAGGCTTGGGGATCTTGAGCTTGAGTGACTGGAAAATTGGCATCATCTGCTGGAAAAACAAAGTCAAGAAGGGGCTGGTTTGGGGGAGAAGATGGGCATGTCCCTTTTCCATGTGAGGAACAGTCACTGAATAGCAGCTCTGGCCAGTAGTGCTGTCAGACCATCTATTCTCTAGACCATCCATTCTCTAGACCATCCATTCTCTAGCTCTTGGGTCCACAGGAGCTCATGTGTTTGTTCCGAAGGCCATATGCCAGTCAAGTCTTTGTGCTGTGGGTGCTTGGCCTCTGTTGCAGACCAGGTTCTTCAGAAGCAGATGCCAGGATAGGTTTGGGACCAACACCTGTGCAAAGAAGAAGGAAGATGCGGGCTTGGGTAGAAAAAGAAGTCTAAGTGAAATGCAGCTCAATGAATTTTGGCCAATTCTGTGAGAAGCTTGGGAGCCAATATGACCTGTCAGAGTGATCTGCACAGGAACAACGTGCCTGGGCCTTTTTTTCCCTGCCACACTCAGTCCACAGCATGGGCTGTCCTGGAAGGACAGGAGCTTGGGGAGGCAGTTCTCTGCAGCTATGGCAGTCTTTGAAGGAGTGAACAGCTGGAGGCAGGCTACTGGTTCCACGCCTGCAGCTGGGCAGCAGGCCTTCTGTAGAAGGGGGATCTGCATGGCACGTTTCATGTCTTCCACAGACCCCAACCCTTCCAGCCCTGCTTCATTGCCTCTCTTCAGCTCACTGTGCACTGAAGAGCTATGCAGCCAGCAGAATCCTCAGGAAAAGAACAGATCAGATGCTAGCTCATCTGCTCCACTTTGCAGTTGACAGAACCAAGGCCCGCAGAGAGGAGGTGGCTTTCCCAAGTTCCCACAGTCAGTTAATGGTGAACCCAGAACCAGCACTTAGTCCTTCTTTCCCCCTGGCCTCTGCTTGAACAGAGAGGAGACTACTCTGTGCCCAGAGGTCTTGATGGGAAGACTATGGGCCTGGCCTGTGCCTGGGCTATGTGCTATGCCTCTGTCTTCAATAACTGCAACTTTGCTGGAAACCCTAGGGACTCCCCTTTCAAAGCAAAGAGCGAGGCTGGCACAAGACCTAGGGAGAAGCCTGGATTCAGATTCCCAGAGAGGCAAGGCCCCTGAGATTCCCAAAGCAGTTTCTTTCCTCTGATTTTTGTCCTAGGATTAAGCCAGCTCAGCAGACGTCATTCTGGAGTCTCCCATAATTGTTTTTGCTGGACCATGCATTGGCATGGCCAGTAGCCTGCACTGGGATATCATAGGAAGTATCCCAGGAAACTCCCTATGGTGTACGGTAGGGCTGTTGTTGGGGATGCTTTCTGTGGCATTCCGCTATGTCTTCCAATTCCCTCTCATGAGGCCCCATGGGGAGCCTCAGCATCGGGAATAGATGTGCTTCTCTGCAGCAGCTGCCTGGTTTTGCTTATCATGGGTGCAGTGCTGTACGTGCATTTCTTGAACTTTTGCTTTGTGGGTTGGGAAGTCAGAACTTGGTTCAAAGTGTACAGGACCTTATAGCAATAAGGTAGTAGCCACACTGGGCTTTGTGCTCTTTTATCTGTTATGCTTCCTTTCCCTCCCTATTCTATTTTTTAAACTTTGGTCTATTTTATGTGGTTTTTGTAAACTTGAATACTTTCTGTATAGATGTAAAGAACAAAATTACATATGTCTTCTTTGGAGACCTTCAGTTTATCTTGGGACTTGGAGCTGTATTTTCTTCTGTGCAACAGCTTCCCACGGATGGAGTTGCTGTGGACTTCCTGGAGGGCTCAAATCTGGCCTCCCTACCCTGCAGTACAGACCCTGGTGGCATCTTGGCACCACTTGGAATGACATTCCAATGTTAATGGGGCCCTGGAGCACCTGACTTATTGAGTGGTCACTAAAATTCAGGTCTTCCACAGGCCTGGAGGGAGAGTCTCACATTGTCCTCACTTTTTCCTGATTATAATGAGTGGCCAGGGTCAGCCAGCCAGGCTGCCTCACTCCTTGTGATCCAGACATGACTCAAGTTTATACTTGGGAGCTGCCTGGGTGTTGCAAGGACACATCACAGTTCTTCGAGGTATTTAAATACCTCCAGGTGGGTCCATCTGGTTATAATTGCCTTCACTTTGATGTTTCTAGGAGCTGGGGCTTTTTTGTTTTTGTTGTTCTCCTGGAGTCCTGAATGGCCCTTACCAGGCATTCTTTCCAAGCTGACACATCAGAACAACTCCTCCTGGTATTCAGAACTTTCTCCAGTTGCATGTCCTAGGGGCTAACACATCAGCACCAGAGGGACCTGAAAACCAGTCTTGTCCACCTTTTGGAACCACTCTCTCTTTTGAAGAGAGGACTTCCTAGGCCAAACATTGATAACCAGGATGTCTGAATTCCTGTTCTTGCCCCTGACAATGTACAAACAGAATTACTCATTTCCAGGTGGCGAGAGAGCCGATCACCACAAGCAGACAACGCCCGTCTCTACCACAGGTGTTTATTATCTTCTGTCTTTGGGTTATTTCAGATCACTGTGAAAGGAGGGAAGGTAGCAATGAAATCTCTTGGAAATTACACATATAATGCATGAATTAACCTCTCTTAGCTTCAATTTCCTTGCCAGCCAAGGAGGGGGCGGGAATAATAACACCCACCTTGCAGAGTTGGTGTGAAGAGTGACAGAAGATGATAGCAAACATCTGGTACAGCACCTGCAACCTGCATCAGTGCTCCTTAATTCGCAACTATTTTGACTGTGTAAAATGCATACAGTCACCTGAACATTAAGACTTTGCAAATTCAGAGTGTGGTCCACAGGCCAGCACCATTGGCATCACCAGCAGCTTGTTAGAAAGGCAATTTTCTCAGTCACCTCAACCTGCTGAATCAGAACCTGCATTTTAATGGTACTCTCCAGATGACTTGATAACATTATAGTCTGAGAACCCTTGATGTAAGGGACAGGAATTTTACCTTTGAATTTGGTGGTGATGGCATTTCCCTTGGCAACAAATAGACAGTTAGTTAGGGAGTCCATCAATCAAGTTAAGGCAATATTTACCTAACACAGCGTGCTCCTGGGCCCGAGACTCACCTTGCTCACCTGCTCTGCTCACCTGCCTCCCGCGGTCACCTGCTCAGTGGCCAAGACTCTGGGGAGATTGCGGGCTCCTTGTTTACCGGGCAAGCACAGATAAGGTTTCTCACAGCTCACCTGAGCTCCTGTGCCAAGGTAAACTTGCTGTCCAGAATGGCTCCCTGACTGGAAAATGTGTCAGTCTATTTATTTCTCACTCCCACTGGAAAAAAGGTGGGGTGGAGGAGTGATTGCTCATGATGTCATTCTTTCCACAGAACTTCTCAAAGGCATTGCATTTCTCCGTGCCTTCCAGGCACTGCCTGTGTATCTGCACAGTACGGAGCACAACTAGCCAAGAAAGGAGTTTCTCTTCCTTCTCCCACCATGCTGCCCCTCCTCCACCTCCTGCTGGGGCTTTTATTCCCTGTAGGCCTTGCAGACAGCACTAAAAAGGAACCTGGAAGCCAGGAGGTGTGGGAAAGTTTTCTTGACATTTCTCCCAGAGGTGAACTGCAGAGAATTGGGATCAAAGGGTGAAATGATCTCTCTAAAAACCATACAAAGAATCAATGACTCTTGCATTCATCAAAATTCCTGCTTATATTTCTCTGGAGAAAAGCTAAGATTTTCTCATTGGGTTTCTGGCTCCCCAAATTGATGGGAAATGCTAGCAGACAGCACCGCAGGAAACCTGGGCTCACCCAGAAATCTGGGCTTAATCAAAGATTCCCCCCATTCATCCTTCATACCAAGAGGCTCCTACGGTTCTGCATTGCTTCCATCCCAAGTTAGAGGTACTTTTTGAAAACACAAAAGTTAGTACCTTAAGAGAGGGGCCTTGAGCAGGCCAATACGAAGAATTTTCGTGAATGAAGAAATAGAAACCCAGTCCAATTGAAAGCATTACAAATTTTTTGATAGTATTTCAACATGTAGGTAAAATGAGAGACTGATCCAGTGACTAGGAGTGGACCCATTTCCCAGCTCTGTTCTCCAGGGTAGACTTACAGTAACAAACAACCTTCAAACCTCAGTGGCTGAGGGTCCTCACTTCCCACTCATCCTCCCATCCTCCTAAGGTTGCCTGGGGCTGTCATTGTTGCTCAGGGACTGAGGAGGACAGAAGCTTTGTCTCTGAGCTGTTATGTTGGCCAAAGCTTTTGTGCACTGGCTCAGGAGGCCAGAAACACAAGTCAATTCCAGTCACATTTCATTGGCCAAAGCAAATCTCTAGGCTGCTCCTGATCCAAAATGGGTAGGGAAATGGAATCCTACTATGGGCCTGGCAGGCAGAGAACCAGAAATATTTGGTGGGCAGCACTAATGATGGCTACATCAGCTTTAGCAAATATTAACACATTGCCTTATTTGATTCATGTCTTTTCACTTCAAAGAAAGTAAATATCAGCGATACAATTGAGTTCCTCTCTGTACACCTCCTTTATCCCATTTTCTTCCCTCATTTCCCAGAGCTAAGCACTGTTTTGAGATCAGTGTTAATCATCCTTATGCGTGTTTTTGTATTTTTACTATTTATACTACATTTTTTTATGTATCACAAACATTGCAAAGTATTATTATGCAGGCTTTTAAACTTCATACAGCGTATAATCCTCTATAATATCATTATCTTCTGCCATGTTCATTTCTCCCTTAGCATTACAATTGTGAGATTTTTATCTATGCTGACACACACTGTGTTGCATTCCATTGTATAACTATAATACAATTTAATTATCTATTCTCTTGTTGATGGGCATTTAAGTTGTTTCCAGTACTGCAGTGAACATCTTAATACATGTATTCTTGACTGTATGCCTACGTGTGGAATTTCTGGACGTGATCATCTTCAACTTTATTTGTTGTTGCCAAATTGCGCTCTGGAGTATTTGGATCAACTTACAGTTCCACTAGCAGTGAATGAGACTCCGTGAGTTAACGTCTTTCCCAACACTTGGCGTTGGCTTATTCTTTTGCTATCTGCTGGGTGTGAATGGTATCTTATTGTTGTTTGGATGTGTATTGCTTTAATAGTGAGAGTAAGCATCTTTTTATATTTTTATTGACCTTCTGGAGTTCTACGAATTGATAATTTTGCCCATTTCCCCCCATATGTTGTCTTTTTCTTATTAATTTGAGAGATCGCTTTACATATTGTATTCATTACAAATATTGTCTTCTAGTCTATGGCTTGTTTTTCATTTTGTTCTGGTGGCCTTTGTTGTACAAAAGTGAATTTTAGTATGCTAGTCAAAATTACCACTTTTAAAATTAAACTTATCACAAGTTTCTATTTTCAGCGTTTTTAAATAAAATCTTTATCTTAAAGTCACGAAGAATTTGGCTATTTCTTCATCTTCTGTTTTAAAGTTTTGCTTTTTTGTTTAAAAGTTCTTTAATCCACCCGAGATTGCTCTGATGTGAAAATCTACTTCTGCATTTTCCGTATGGATAAACGTTGCTCCTAGCCCTCATTTATCAGATAGACCCCCCTTTCCCCACTGGCATGTAACATCATCTGTGCCCTGTGTTGTTTCC
Source organism: Cheracebus regulus (assembly GCA_963574635.1). Lineage (NCBI taxonomy): Eukaryota > Metazoa > Chordata > Mammalia > Primates > Pitheciidae > Cheracebus > Cheracebus regulus. Next base: position 61,491 of record CAUYQU010091174.1, read on the forward strand.
AGTCATGGGCAGGCCAGTGGCTGGGCCCTCTCCTGCTCTCTGCTGATCCTTGTACCTAGACTATATTGTCTGCTTTACTAAATATTTTGATAATAAATCTTGATATCTGGTAAGGCAAGTGCTTCCACCTCGTACTTTTTCAAAATTGTTTCTCAGTTATTCTTGGCCCTTTGCTCTTCCAAGGGAATTCTGAGATCAGATTGTCTAGTTCAAAACAAAATAGAACAAAACCAAACAAAACCCAAACCCAACCAAAGAAAAAAAAAAATCTCTGTTGGACTTCAACTGAAATTCTATAATTGATTTGAGAAGAACTGACATCTTTGTGATTTAAAATCTTCCTTGTTATTCATTTCCTTTTATCTGGCATGTGCTTATGATTTCCAAGTGCTCCGTAAGACCCTGAATTTCCTCCTCTTCTTCCCTCTCCAACTCTTCTTACTTTCACCCAAACGTTACTTACTTTCTATTTCTTGTGGCTTCAGTATCTTTCCTTACAATACCATTCATCTCTTTCAAAAGTCTCCTAATTCTTCTAATTCTTTTCAGATGTGCAAAAGGTAAAACCCAGACACACACCATAATGATAGGAGGGGAAGGGAGTTCTGGCAGCCTCCTCTGAGGAGATAGGAAGGCATAATTCCATATGGGGGGTGGGGTACACAATAATCTCTCTGAGCTTCGGGATGTAGTATGTGTAGTGGTTAACAGCCCAGCCTGCTTGGTTTGAATTCCAGCTCTATCATTTACCAACTCCAATCTTGGTAAATTATATAACCTCAGCATGCCTCAGTTTTCCCTTCTGTAATGCAGGGATGAAAATATTAATTCTCTCATTGTATAACTGTGAAAAATAAATGAGCTAAAGTATGTAAAGTACTTGGGACAGTGCCTGGCACATTGTAGGTGTCTCATATGTGTTAACTATGATTGTCATTACTGAGATATCCAAGGCGCACTGGAAATATGGTTAATTTGAATGTTCAACTTAGATAGTGTTTGAGTAGCTCACTAACCTCAACGCCACAAATAGAACTTGCTGGTTAGTGTTGTATCTTCTCATTAAGGAGAAGGGCACCATGGTATGGTGGAAGATTTAATCATTAGTGATCCCCAATGGTGCTAGTTGAGTTCAACTGTGTTGTAAATTTCACAGAATCAATGAATTCAGGGTTGGATGGTGGCCAAGATAATCTAATCCAATTTCCCAGTTCAAGCGTGAAACCTCTTCCAATAAAGCTTCTATAGAAAAGGAAGATTTTTATGAGAAAAGATCAGAAAGGCAGGAATAGTGAAAGAACATCAGACCTATTGAAAAATAAAATTGAAGAGATGGTAGAAAATAGCATGAATTGATAATGGTTCAAAGGTTGCTGAGAGTAGCCACTAAGTGAGGCTGAAAGTGAGGATGTTTCTGGAAAGCTGATAGCCTACATCTAGGAGAGAGAGACTTATCCAGGAAAAAGCCTGTGCCTTGGAAACTGGGTAGTATTTCTTGAAATTCTACATGACTGCCTAAGCTGACCATTTGAGGGGCTTGGAACATATCTCTCCCGCCTGCCTGCCATGAGGCTGCCAAGGAACGGTGCCCACTTTGGGTTAAGACTTCAAATGTCCCTATTGAAAGGAAATATACATAACTTACAAGTAGTGAGACTCCCCCAAGGAGGGGTCTGCCCAAGAGGCTGCAGTCCCAATAGAGGTCATGTGCCTGGGTGTGACACAGCACAGTCATGAAGCTGGGTTCCCTCTCTGGCTCCACAGCACCTCCTACTCCAGCCCTGTGGCCACCTCCACCCTGCTATTCTCTTAGTTCATTCATTCATTCAGCACACAGTGGGTACTGATGCATCAGGAGCACAAAGACAAAACAGCACTCCATCCCTGCCTTTCACCGGGTGGTGGAGGGAGGCCAGACCCAAACAGACAAGGGCAGGAAAGCTGGCCCTTCTCAGAGCAGGAGGGTAGTGTCGTGGTTAGCAGCGCCAAATTTGGAGCCAGAAGGGGAAAATAAATAATGGAGGAAGGCTATATTTGGAGGTAAAATGAGAATTTTTTAGAAATAAAGAAAATATAAAACTTCAGATTGCAAAATATGCCAAGTGTTAAACAAGACAGATACAAAAACGAACTCGCACCTAGATATACTGTAGTGAAATTTAAGAACATTAATGACAAAGAGAACATTCTCAAAATATTTATAAAGAAAAACTAGATCAACTAAAAGGGAAAAAGAATTAGAATGACACAAAACCTTGATAACAAAACTGGATACAAGAAGACAATGACGTTGGCTGGGCCTGGTGGCTCATGCCTGTAATGCCAGCACTTTGGGAGGCCAAGGTGGGAGAACTGCTTGAGCCCACGAGTTTGAGACCAGCCTGAGGAACATAGCATGACCTCATCTCTACTAAAAAAAAATTGTAAAAAAGAAGACAACAAAGTAATATTTTAAAGTGTTGATGGGAAAAAACTTCAACAAATTGTCATTTAAATAAAAGTAAAATAAAAATAGTATCAGGTTTATAAGGCTTCAGATGGCTTATTCCTAAATCAGTTTTTGAAATATTTTTGAAGCTAATTTTTCAATACAGAAATCTGAAAAAAAAGGAAAATATATACATAAGGTCAGAAATGTGAGGAATAGTGTATATCAACAAGACATTGACCCAGCTGGTTTTTTGAAAAGGGTAGCAAAATATATAAATGTCAGATGAGACCAGTGGAAAAAAAAAAGAAGAGAAGATGAAACCATGCATGAAATACTGAAAGAAGCCACAGGCCATGAAGAGTTTGAGACTAATACTACCATGAAGAATTATAATTTAGAGGCCTACTAAAATTGATACAATTCTGAAAAAAATATAAAATTCCAAGATTGGAACAAGAACAAATAGCAAACTGTTTTGTCAAGTATTCAATTAAGAATTACAATACAATCAAAAACCTTTCTGAAAAGCCCTAGGTTCAGATGGTTTTACAGATAAGTTCCACCCACTTTTAAGGATGAGATAGGGCTGGGGGTGCAGGAGGTTACACCTGTAATCCCAGCACTTTGGGAGGCTGACGTCAGTGGATCACAAGGTCAGGAGTTCGAGACCAGCCTGGCCAACACAGTGAAATCCCATCTCTACTAAAAATACAAAAATTAGCCAAGTGTGGTGGCAGTCACCTGTCGTCCCAGCTACTCGGGAGGCTGAGGCAGGAGAATCACTTGAACCCGGGAGGTGGAGATTGCATTGAGCCGAGATTGTGCTGTTGCACTCCAGCCTGGGTGACACAGTGAGACTGTCTCTAAATAAATAAATAAATGAGATAATCTCTTGACATACATAAATTACTTCAGAAAATAGAAATGAGTTAATCCTTTGCTTTAAGACTGCTCCAACCTTTATTACAAAGTCAGATAAGGATGGCAGAAACACACACACATACAAACTATAAGGCTATTTCATACTGGAAAATTCAGAATAAAATATAAGTTGATGGCATCCAATAGTGTATTTATTTGCATGTTTATTTATATGTTATAAAATACTTAATGTATTTTATTTTTATTTTTTTTAAATTTATTTTGAGATGGAGTCTCACTCTGTCACCAGGCTGGAGTCAGTGGCACCATCTCAGCTCACTGCAATCTCCGCTTCCTGGGTTCAAGTGATTCTCCTGTCTCAGCCTCCTGAGTACTTGGGACTACAGGCTCGCGCCAGCATACCCAGCTAATTTTTGTATTCTTAGTAGAGACAGGGTTTCACCATGTTGGTCAGGCTGGTCTCAAACACCTGACCTCATGATCCGCCCGCCTAGGCCTCCCAAAGTGCTGTGATTACAGGCTTGAGCCACCTTGCCCGGCATTTAATGTATTTTAATAACAAACATACAGGAATTGCACAGATGACAGACAACATTAAAAATATATATTTGTGGCTGATCACGGTGGCTCATGCCTGTAATCCCAACTACTCAGGAGGCTAAGGCAGGAGAATTGCTTGAACCAGGAGGCGGAGGTTGCAGATCATGTCATTGCACCCCAGCCTGGCCGACAAGAGCAAAACTCTGTCTCAAAAAAAAAAAGGAACTTGCATGTAGGGCTCAGAAAGGTATAGTGAATGGGTAGAATCTACTGTATGATAAAAATGCTGCAAATACAATTTAGTTAGTCAATAAGACATTTAGTTGTTCTAAAAAAATTCAAGTGCTGACATTGCCCAGAAAAATTTACCAGGTGTATTTATAGTTGCCCAGAAAAATTTACCAGGTGAACTGCTAAAACTTATGCACTGTAACATTCTGATTTGCATAAATGCTTTATGTCCCCACATTTATATTAAAACTTCACATGAAAATAGAAAAGCTGCTGCTATGGTTTGGCTATGGCTTGTTTGTCCCCATCCAATGTGATGTTGAAATTTAATTTCCAGTGTGGCAATGTTAAGAGGTGGGGCTTAGTGGGAAGCGTTTGGATCATGGGGGCAGAGTCTTCATGAACAGGTTAATCCCCTCTCTGGGCGTGGGGGTGAGGTGGGGATGAGTGCGTTCTCACCCTATTTGTTTCTGCAGAGCTGGTGGTTAGAGCCTGGCCCCCATCAACTCTTGTTTCCTCTCACCTCATTATCTCTGCACACACTGCCCCCCGCCTCCCACCATATACAGACTCGGCTGGAGGCCCTCCCCAGATGCCCAATCTTGAGCTTTCCAGCCATCAGAATCATGAGCCAATTAAGCCCTTTTTCTTTATGAATTACCCAGCCCCAGGTATTCGTTTGTAGCAGCCCCAAATGGACTAAGACAATTGCCAATACCTGATTTTTCTCTCCTGTTTTTCCACATGCAATCGTATATTTAGGTACCTTTTGATCCCCTTTGTGTGTGTGTGGCGGCGGGGGGGGGGGGGGGGAATCTAATGGTCAGAACTATTGATAATAGGAAGAAGATATATATATATAGAGAGAGAGAGAGAGAGAGAGAACGAAATGTTTCCCATCATAACAGATTCTTAAGCATGCCCTCCATATATCTGGAGTGCCGGCTAGATAGCTTTTGGCATAATTGTTACACATTTGGCACAACTGGCACACAGGTTGGTGTCTTCAAAAAGGCCAAGCAGAGAGGCCTCATTTACTACCTGCAAAACACAATAGCTGTGCTCTAGAAGCACAGATCTGTTTTGAAGTACTGAGCAATGTATCGCACCAGACTCCGGAAGGGGAGTTTGAGAATCTGAAGCTCAGTGAATTTCTGAAAACATCTAATTTTGTGCACTGGCACAGTGGCAGGCCTGTAAGCATGAGGTTCCCCACCCCTCCAGGAGCGGGTGCTCCTGCCAGCAGCTTTTGTGGAAGTTGCTTCCTGGGGGCTTTTCCGGTGCTTCGTGAGCAGTCAGCTCTGTAGGAGCCATGCATGGCATGAGGCTTCCTCACTTACCCCTCCTCCATGGGCTGGAGCTGGTGAGCTGGAGGTGGCGCTAGCATTAGAGAGCCACCACGGCGGGACAGCAGTGGCTATGGATACAGTTCTGCAATGGTGTACTGGAGAAGTTATAACCAGTTGTACGCGATGGCTCACGCCTGTAACCCCAGCACTTTGGGAGCCTGAGGCAGGTGGATCACATAGTCAAGAGTTCAAGACCAGCCTGGACGACATAGTGAAACCCCATCTCTACTAAAAATACAAAAATTAGCTGGGTGTGGGGGCAGGTGCCTGTACTCCCAGCTACTCAGGAGGCTAAGGCAGAATTGCTTGAACCTGGGAGGTAGAGGTTGCAGTGAGCAGAGATCGCACCACTGCACTCCAGCCTGAGTGACAGAGTAAGACTCCATCTCAAAAATAAACAAACAAAAGTTATAATCAAATAAAGCTCATTTCAAAATACAGAAAAGTTTAATGTGAGAAAGAAAAAGAATGTAATTTTCATCATGAATGGACTAAAAGAGAAAAATATTATGATTGATCTCAGGAAATTTTAATAAAGCACTTGGTAAATCTAAACAACTTTGGATTTTAAAGAAATCACTCACAAAATTAGAAGAAATATATATTTTTCTCAATTCAATGAAGGCTATTTATTAAATATTCAAGCCAAATACAATACATGGACAATTCATCCCTGCTATCGCTGCTAGAGTTCAGCATAGTCCTAGAGGTATATCCAAAGCAATAAAACCAGAAAAATAAATAAGGGCTATCACGGTAGATAAGTATTTTAGGTTATGCTAAGAATCAGAGTAGGTCAGGTATGGTGGCTCACGCCTGTCATCCCAGCACTTTGGACACCAAGGCAGGAAGACTCTGTGAGCCCAGGAGTTTGAGACCGGCCTGGAAAACATACTGAGACCCTGTCTCTACAAAACTTTTTTTAAAATTAGCCAGGCATAGTCACACATGCCTGTAGTCCCACCTTCAGAAGGCTGAAGTGGGAGGATTGCTTGAGCCTGGGAGGTTGAGGCTGCGGTGAGCTGTGACTGTGCCACTGCACTCTAGCCTGACAGAGTGAGACTTAAGTCTCAAAAATAACTAAGTAAGATCCAGAAATAGCTAAGCCAATTTTAATAGACAGAGAGGGAGAGAGAGAGAGAAAGAAGGAGAGAGAGAGAAAAGAGAAGGGAAGGGAAGGGTAGGGGAGGGGAAGGGAGGAGAGAAAAGAGAGAGTTGACCTTACCACAAAGCCATGGTAGTAATAGGAATGTGGCATTGGTACAGAAACAAGCAACTAAGAACTTTACTTGGTTATAACTTTATAACAAACTAAAGAGCTCAAAAATATGCAAACCATTTTTAAATATGAAAACCTGACTTATGATAGAGGTAACACCCAAAAACAATAAGAAAAAGATGAATTTGGGGGCTTGCTGATGCAATCTAACTAGCTCACTCTATGGAGAAAAATAAAATGATATCTCAACCGTATATCATAGTCAACTTTTTATCATATTTTAAACTCCAGATGGAAATGTGGAGTAACTTTGTGACCTCAGGGTGGGAAAGAACAAACCATATTTCTCTTTAGAGAAATTTACAGACAGCTGAGTGACAGTTTGGGAGACTATATTTGCAAACAACAAGGAATGTCGTGGTTTATATAGGTATAAACCTAGGTATATATGTGTGTATATCTAGGTATAGATTATGCAGAGATCTCTTGCAAACCAACAGGAAAAAGAGAACAATATGTAGGGGAATGGAAACACAAATTGGAAATGATAGGAAAATGAAATAAAACAAGAGAGCCTTTGCACAGTTTGACAGTAACACTGTATTGTAAATTGAGAATGGAAACGGGTGCAGAAAATAGATTGACTCCTGGAGTCTTGGATTGCTGATATTCAGATCTTGTGCATGTTCCAGAGTTTTCCCGCTGCCTCTAGGTCCTGGAGGCATCCTCCTGGGGGAAGCCCCTTTTTCAGATGCATCCTGCTGTCAGATATATCCTGCAGGAAAGGAGCCTTTGCAGCAGTCCCCACTGGCTCCCTTCCGCTTTCTTAGGTTTTGCTCTCAGCTTCCAGACATCTACCGGCTTGGAAAGCATGTAAGCAGCTAGAATGGCAGGCTTCTGCCCCCTGCTGGCCACTTGTGAGCATTCCCCTGACAGCTAATCCAGCCATCAAATTCCACCAAATCCGTTTCTTCTTTGAGATCATTTTCTTTCTTAAAGGTACATATCCTGAGGATTTTTTTTCAGCTCTTACTGTATCTGAACAAAATAAAAATTATGATGTACTATAAACATAAGACTAAAAATCAGGAAACCTGGACTTGAACCACGTGTCTTGTGGGATATTGGGTAAATCTTTCAGCTTCTTTATGCTTCTTTCCTTATTTGAAAGTATGTGTAATAATTCTACAAATTATCGAGGTACAGGATGTATTTGAGAGTGTCACAGAGCTGGGACAGAGGAAATAGCCAGTTAATATTCATTGATATTCCTGGCTTTGCAGTGTTGTCACTGTCATTATTCCTCTGCTTGTAGGAGACCTGAATTCAGTTCACATATTTCAAAGAACTATAGAACCGAAAGGTAGTTAAAAGCAGTCACAAAGTGGTTTTAAGAGGTTCCTTATAAGTTATATTAAAAGTAGCCAACACCCAATCCATTGCTTAAATATTCCTGCCCCCAAACATTACAAAAGGCTTCTGGTGGTAAATTCAGCATCTCAAAAAGCAGCCCATTCCCTCATTGGCCAGCTGTGCCTGGGAGCAAGCTCTCTCTCCCTGCAGGAGGGAACTCCACCTGACAACACCTACTGCGCCCCAGAATTGAGGTGAAGGGGCAGGTTTGGGGCATATGCTATTTTCTGTCAAAATTCATTGGCTTGACTCATCGATGGATTCATTCAGACTGGGAACTGCATGATTTTGCATTTATTAAAATCTCATTCATGAATTCCCCAATACTGGAGTTTCTTTGGGAGAAACAGGCTCCTATCTTACCATGTAGGTGTTCTAGCTCAGCTCTCTTGGCCACTATGCTCAGTATGAAGTCCTGCCCGGCTGATTGACACCTGCAAGATAATTGGGAGGCAGGTAAGCAGGGCTGGCGTAAAGACTTAGTGAAGGCGCCGGGTGCTGTGGCTCATGGCGGTAATCCCAGCACTTTGGGAGGCCAAGGCAGGCAGGTTGCTTGAGGTCAGGAGTTCAAGACCACTCTGGCCAACATGTTGAAACCCCATCTTTACTAAAAATACAAATATTAGCTGGGTGTAATGGCAGCTTCTTGGGAGGCTGAGGCAGGAGAATTGCTTGAACCTGGGAGCCAGAGGTTGCCGTGAGCCAAGATCATGTCACTGCACTCCAGCCTGGGTTGACAGAGTGAGACCCGGTCTCAAAAAACAAGCAAGCAAGCAAACAAAAAACTTAGTGAAGGGACCAGCTGAGAGCATTTGGCAGGAAGAGCACAAAAAGCAGGCAGCTGGAGAGCATGCAGACCGGGAGGAGGAGGCTGACTTGAGTTACCTAAAAGTTTTGGTGGAGGAGCTGCTGAAAATCATTTCACAATTGAGCCTTTGCCACTTGTGGGCCAGGTTTTGCATTCCTGAATTAAGAAATTGCCCAGTCTGGAAGGCTCCATCTCTCTGCTGCTCACAGCCCTGCCCATTCTCCGCAGAGCCCACATCTGAGAGGTGAGCGTCTGCCCTGCACTCACTGTGTTCCTGTTTAATCTACGTTCTGTACCCTCTGGAGGAAAGGAAAGGAAGAGCAATGATGGGGGAGATAAGGGCAGGTTCCCCTACTACCTCCTCTCCTTTTATTTTTATTTATAGAGGCAACAGTTTCCTGTTTCACTATTTGTGGGGCCTCTAGATAGAGTCAATTCTGCTTTTTAAAATCTCCCTGCTAGACCGTGCATACCTTGAAGGCAGAAGCTGCCACTGATCTGCTCATATCTTAGGAGACCACACAGTGCCTGGCATATGACAAGCACTCAAAAATGTGTGTGGAATTTAAATGAATAGCAAGGCATCAGAATGATTTCAAGTTAGCAACTTGACATCATTTAGTCTAGTGGCACTGAAACCTTAGTGTACATTAGAATCATTTTCAGAGCTTTTAAAAAAATTAGTGGCTGAGCACAGTGGCTCATGCCTGTAATCCCAGCACTTTGAGAGGCCGAGGTGGGCAGATCACAAGGTCAGGAGATCAGGACCATCCTGGCCAACAGGGTGAAACCTTGTCTCTACTAAAAATACAAAAAATTAGCCAGGCGTGGAGGTGTGCACCTGTAGTCCCAGCTACTCAGGAGGCTGAGGCAGGAAAATTGCTTGAACCCATGAGGCAAGGCTGCAATGGGCCGAGATCATGCCACTGCACTCCAGCCTAGGTGACAGAGTGACTGTCTCAAAAAAAAAAAAAAAGAAAGAAAGAAAGGAAAAAAATTAGTGCCTGAGTCCCTCCTCTGGCCAATTAGGTCTGAATCCCTGATGGTCACTTTTTGATGATTAAAGGCCCAGAAAGGGCTCATGGCTTAAGGTGTGATGCAGTGAGTCATTTTAGAAAAGTGACGTTGCTTTCTAATACACAACATTTATCTATCATATTATGTTTGAATTATCATACAATGCAATTTCTTTAAGTTGGGTCCACATGCACAAAACATATAAAAGAAAGTTTATAGAAGTAACTGGTAGATGGGAGGCTGGGCATGGTCATGGCTCATGCCTGTAATCCCAGCACTTCGGGAGGTTGAGGCAGTGAATCACTTGAGGTCAGGAGTTTGAGACCAACCTGCTAATGTGGTGAAACCCCAGCTCTAATACTAAAAACTACAAAAATTAGCCGGACATGGTGGCACATGCCTGTGGTTCCAGCTCCTTAGGAGGCTGAGGGAGGAGAATCACTTGAACCCAAGAGGCAGAACTTGCAGTGAGCCAAGATGGCATTACTGCACTACAGACCGGGTGACAGAATGACACTCTGACTCAAAAAAAAAAAAAGGTAACTGGGAGCTATGGAAAGAGAAAGGTAATTTTCACAGGGCATGCAGAGGCTTGCTCATTCATGGGATGGCAAAAGGTTCAGCATAATATCATAATGGTTGATGTGAATGCTATTTAAAAGAAACAAGCCAAAGGGGATAGAATGGGGTGAGCGAAGAAAGCCCCCATCCCCGCCCCTGACTCCCCCCGCTCACCCAGTAGTCCTCTTGTGATCCCTTCTTTGGAAATCTATATATATCTGAAAGTTCATCTGTTTAAATAGATCAAAAGTGATAAAAATCTAAATGTGGGTTTTAATTTGATTAAAGTGTCTGCTAAGAGATGCTCCCTTGGCTGGCTTCTTGCCTGTAAAGACTCAGCTGCATGAAGGTGGCAGGGAGCATTTATAGATCGCAGCATTCAGGTCTGGGGTGAGATGGAGGCAAGGAAGAAACTCAGCACCTGCTCCTCTGAGCGTGGTTCCTGGTCAGCAGCATGGACCTTGCCTGGGAGTGCCTTAGACCTACTGAATCTGAATTTGCATTGTATTAATAACAAGACTCCTGAATGATTTACAGACACACTAAAGGGTAAAATCACTGCCTTAAAGAGTGCCCGCCCCAGCTTCTGCCTGGTCATTGCCATGAGCTTTACATGGAGAGAGCTAGAGCTTTTCTTTCTCATTCCAGCAGCCAGTGCGTAGCTCTTCCAATGTTTTCAAAACCTTTCTGAGCCCTTTCTGGCCTTTTCTCTTTATAGGGAAAAGAAAAAAAAAATTAAAAAGGAATGAAATAGATGTCATCACTGATTTGAGGCCCCCAAGGGAGAGAGGAAGAGATCAAAAGTCAACATCTGTGATTCTGCAAATAGAAAATGAAATGATTCCCAGGCAGGCTGGGAAGCAGCTCTAGGTTGCTGGGCTGGTCCTCCATGGTCCCACTGGAGGTGGCTGTGCTCAGTCCAGAGCCTTTAAAGGGAAGCCCATGGCTGATGGGCATGGGGAAGCAGGAGTGCCCAGCCCAACTCCCAGGAAAAAGTAACATGTGCCTGGCAAGGCCTGGGACCAGAGGAATGAGGCTCAGGAATGCTTCTGCTCCCTGGAGACCTTTAAGGAGGAACAGAACAGGATGAACCATCACCTGGATGTAGGGCACTTTGCACAGGCAACATTCCAGTTACCTCCCCATTCCCTGTCTCTGAGAGGGGGACTTGTCCTTCTTCCATCTGAGGACTGAGTCCATCTGGGACACACACAATGGTTTAGAGCCCTGAGCCTTCTTTCTGTGTTACTGGCAAGTTGTTTTTCAGAGAGAAAAGCCAGAGTGTGGCAGAGAAATCAAGCAGCCAGTATGGTGGGCATGGCCGAGGAGTGGGGGATTCGTTCCAGAGATGGAGGTCTCCCACCAACCCGTGTCCTAAACTTCATTGGGTTTTCCCATCAGGGGTCCCAGAAGAGGTAACAGAAGCAAAAGGGGTGGGTGTTACCGCTGGTGTTCACGAGCTGCTCTTGTGGGTCAAGTACGGCACTAGGTCTTTTGCAAGCATTTCGCCGCCACTCCTAACTGGAACCCTGCAGGGTAGGCAGGGGCTCATTTTACAGAATAGGAGTCTGAAGCTCGGAGGAATGAGTCCCATCCCCAAGTTCAAAGAAGTAATGAGGCAGGCTTAGAGAAAATCTAAGGTCCGTGATCTGTTCCTTACTGTACCGCCTCTGCATCCAGGGATTAAAATGCACCCAATTCCGGTCTCCTTTTTTTTTTTTTTTTTTGAGACGGAGTTTTGCTCTGTTGCCCAGGTTGGAGTGCAATGGAATGATGTCGGCTCACCGCAACCTCTGCCTCGTGGGTTCAAGCGATTCTTCTGCCTCAGCCTCCCTAGTAGCTGGAATTATAATCCCCCGCCACCATGCCTGGCTAATTTTTTGTAATTTTAGTAGAGATGGGGTTTCACCATGTTGGCCAGGCTGGTCTCAAACTCCTGATCTCAGGTGATCCACCCACCTCGGCCTCCCAAAGTGCTGGGATTATAGGCATGAGCCATTGCGCCCAGTCAAGTCTCAGTTTTTAAATTAATTAGTCCCATAATCTTAAGCAAGTCCCATTGTTTCCTGTGGTCTTGGTTTGCTTATTTTTTTAAATGAGAATATTAATAAGCCTCTTTTGTACTGTAAAGTGCCTGGCACACCGCAGATCACCAGTGGATTCTAGTATTCTTCCTTCTTCTTTTTCAAATGAAGGGGCTGGCCTTGGTACTGAGGCATAAGTCATGAAGGTTTAAGATTGTATTACCGGCCCTCAAGTAGACTGACCATTCTCCAGCCAAGATTAAGATGCAGGGAGCCAAGGGCCCCTTCAGCAGAGCTCCTGAATCCATCAGTGTCCGCGTAGTTCTGCTCTCCACACTCTGGTGCAATTCCTCACTGGCCTCCATGGCTCTCAGCTCTGCGTACCCTTCTCCTCTGTTTAGCCTGAGGACCTCCAAGGAGACAGACTCACCTTGGCCCAGATGCAGTTTACTTTTCTCTGCTCTGAATTCTCGCCAAGAGTGAAAATCAGATGTACCAGCCTCGGGAACATCGGTTCCTCAGCCCCCTGGCAGCACTCCCAGCCTGGAGGGATATGAAACCCCTAAGAGGAGCGTGCTCTGGGAGCCAGGACAAGAATGGTCCCTGGACTCTGCCATGTCTTCTCCAGCCTACATCTCCTCTCTCCAGCCAGGAGAACATACCTCAAGAGTGTTCAGGAAGGGTCTGAGCAATTCAGTAGAGAGGGCCCTGGGCTAGGGTCCCCCGGCATCCAGAACTGAATGCTGGACTTCTGTTTCACTGAGTATTTTGTTTCTGACCTAGTACCAGTAAAACGAAAGCAGACCTGTTCCTGGCTTAAATGTCGGAAGTAGAGGTAAACATTGTCTTCCTTTAGACATTTTTCCCTAGATGTTTGGATAGTAGTTCCTTTTATGGATAAAACTTAAAATGCTGGTGCTCTTTAACCCAGTAACTCCATCTTCCTGAGGACAGATGTAGGGATATAAACAAAGATGTACACAGACATTCATGACATTGACACTTATAATCATAAAAAATTGGAGACAGAATAGTGTTCAAGAATTGGGAAACAGTGAAATTATGATATATCTTTATAATGGACAATTATACCCATACGAGCGATGCTCTCCAATAATTTTAATGGCTAGGAATATATAAGAATCTTGTAGAAAGAAAAGTGGGATTCAGAGCTACATAAACTAATTATATAATACACGTGTGTATGACATATACACCCATATAGAATAATAATATAATATGTATATATTTATAATACATAAATAATATATAATGGAAAACTATTTGAAAGAAAAAAACATAAATATTAACAGTCCTTATCTGTGGATTATTTATTGTTTTATTTGTTTTCTTGCTTAATCTTTTCTATATTTTTCATGTTTTCTTGTCAGAATTAAAAAACATACTTGATAGGGGAGAAATATTTGTTTGAATAAAAGGGACACCCTTAGACTCCATCAGCCAGTACCCACCATGAAGGGTAGAGGTGACGCCATGAATTTGCAGAAAGAATTTTGAAAAGAGCACTAAGAGCCCAGGGTATCAGGCAGACGTAAAACCTAGTTTTAGTGTCTCCCTCTCTATCCGTTTTGGTTGCATAACCAAATCATGTGACTAAAAACAACAATAATGTATTCAGTTCCTGATTCTGGACTTAGCTGGGAGGTCCTTGCGGTCTGGGCTGAGCTTGGCTGTTGTTCCCTGGACACACTCACATGTCTGGGGCTCCAGCTGGGATGATCTGGAGCCTCTCTCCATGCAGTATCTTGTTTTTTAGACTTGTCCTATGTGGCAAAACTAGATTTTAAGAGAGAACTGAAGCTATAAGGTCCCTTGAGGCCCAGGCTCAGAACCAGGAAGAGCTGTCACTTCCGTGGCATTCCAAAGCAAGCCACAGGCCAGCCCAGACTCAAAGGGTGAGAAATAGACTCCACCTCTTGATGGGAGAAGCTTAGGGTACTTCCACCTTGTTTGCAGTTCAGTGAAACTATCATTTCCATGAAAATCGTCCTTGATAAGGTAAAAGTTTTTATGCCATGTCGAATCTTGAAAAACATCTGTGGTAAATTGTACCTAAATAGTGGTCGTCACCTTTTCTTTATTTTAACCCAGCAGGGCCTAGTCCATTAGTGCTGGGGGATTTGTTATATGAGTTAAAATGAGGTGTATGTAAAATACTTTTAATAGTGCCTGGCAAATACTAACCACTATCAAAATGTTCGTTGTAATTATTGTTATTGTTGATTTTTATGTATAATCTGTGGTGGGCTCAAATTCTAAAAGGAGTTTAGGGTAGAGAGGGGCTATTTCTGCTGCCTGTAAGAAGTGCATTCTAATAACCCATGCTCTCAGCCACATTTGGAGAAACTCAGATGTCTATATGCACCGTTGGCCCCATTCCCTTCCCACAGGGGCTACGTTCTTGCTGAGAATACAAGTCTATCCTCAAAGAGATTTGTGTCTGTAGCAAGACAGCGCTTTGCCTGGAGCCCTGACTTTTACCCACCCCAGCACACACTTGCATCATTTGCTGCTAGCCCTAAAGGCAGGGAAAGACATGAGCAGTGAAAGTGATGGGGCCAGAGAGGCCTCCAACTCTGCTGTACACCTGTGTGAGCTTGGCCACATTCCTATGGGTGAGGCTATCCTTA
Organism: Cheracebus regulus; assembly: GCA_963574635.1. Taxonomy (NCBI): domain Eukaryota; kingdom Metazoa; phylum Chordata; class Mammalia; order Primates; family Pitheciidae; genus Cheracebus; species Cheracebus regulus. The sequence continues at coordinate 76,617 of CAUYQU010091174.1, forward strand.
GGTGAGCTTGGTGCCTATGTCCATCACTTTACCCAAAACCACTAAGGAATTTTCAGAATTCCCTTTCTTGTACTGCTCTAGGCTAGGGTTGGCCACAAGAAGAGGTCATGAGATTTGGAAGTGGAAGTGAAATAGCAGCCATTCCTATGCTCTGAAGGTTGAGGTGGGCTGAAGCATGCCATTGCTGCTCTCCTGGCTCACCGCACGAGTGTGAAGCCCAGTGAAGTCCACAGCCCTTATTGGTCTTTTGAATCTTCTGCTTCTCCAAATCCTGGGCCAGCTTGTCCAGCTCTGTGGGGCACCCACGCATCTTGCAGGTCACTCGCATCATTGAAAGAGAGAAAGACAAATGCGGGTTCCATTTGTCCTCCCGGGTTCCAGTGTGTCTTTGTGGGCTCTAATCTGGTTTTGTTCTCCTCCACTTCACATTCACCTCTCCTTTCCAACTGCTGGCTCTGCTGACTTAGGCCCAGCACTGGGCATGGCATCAGCTGCATTTGGTAGACTGCTTAATCAGCTTCCACAACTGTGTAAGGTCTAATTCCCCCAAATGTCACCTCCATTCTGTATCACTCATAGTGGTCCTTCCTTTTTGATCAAACCCAAGTGGATGTAGTAAGGGGCTCAGTGGCACACAATGACACATAGTGCTAGGCTTGGATCTTAAGACACTCTACAAACCCACCCTCCTTCCATGATAGCAACACCATGTCCTCCTCTTTTTAATCTTTGGCTAACTTATTCTGCCATATAATTGGCCCAGTTTCTGTAGCAAGCCAATAGGTTGGAGAAAAATAGGAGTGAAGATTTGGAGAGGATGGACTGCTAGATTATAAGAGAATTAAAAGACAGAATAAGCAAATGCAATGTGTGGACCTGATTCAGGTCCTAATTGTCTCTAAAGAGACATTTCTGAGATAATTGGAAAACTTGATTAGATATGAGATAATATTAAAGAATTCCTGCTAATTTTGGTAGGAATGACACTGGGGGTTTGTAGGAAAAGTTCTCATTTGTCAGATGCATACTGGAATGACACAGTGCCTAGGATTTGCTTTAACAGCAAAGATAAAAAGGATAAATGAAGTGTCTTAATTCTGTTTGGGCTGCTATAACCAAATAGCATGAATAGGTGGCTTTTCAACAACAGAAATCCATTTCACACAGTTCTGGGGGCTGGGAAGTCCAAGATCAAGGTGCTGGCAGAGTTGGTGTCTGATGAGGGCCTCCTTCTTGGTTCATAAAAGTGCCTTCTGGGCTACGTGCAGTGGCTCACCCCTTTAATCCCAGCACTATGGGAGGCTGAGGCTGGTGGATCACTTGATGTCAGAAGTTCGAGACCAGCCTGGTCAACATGGTGAAACTTTGTCTCTACTAAAAATACAAAAATTTAGCTGGGCGTGGTGGCATGTGCCTGTAATCCCAGCTACTAGGGAGGCTGAGGCAAGAGAATCACTTGAACCTAGGAGGCGGAGGTTGCAGTGAACCAAGATCATGCCACTGCACTCCAGCCTGGGAGACAGAATGAGACGCTGTCTCACAAAAACAAAAACAAACAAACAAAAAAAGGTGCCTTCTGGCTGCATTCTCACATGGTGGAAGGAGAAGGCAGCTCTCTGGAGCCTCCAGTAAAAGGGTCTGGTCTGCTCATATCAACCCAATAGAATGGTATGAAGAGGGGGGCCTTTGGAAGGTCAGATTAGGAGATTATCACCTCCCAAAGGCCCCACTTCCTAATACCATCGCATTGACAATTAGGTTTCAATGTGTGATTTTTGGAGGGACACAAACATTCAGACCATAGCAGGAAGCAAATGTGGATCTCCTTTGATAATTGTTGAATCTAGACGATGGATAATGGAGGTTATTTTGTGTCTCACTCTATTCTTGTGTTTAAATCAGGCAATTCTCATAGTGCCACTCTCTCTGGCCCATGGTGAGGTTTGGGTGTAAGTCATTAATCATCTCAGTTGAGTCCCTGCCCGAGAATAGAATAGGGAAATGGGAAACCTTGGTGTTCTGGGCAACCTTTCCCAGAAGCATATTTTTTTATGTCTCCTTTTTCTGAATGTTTTCTGCAGGAAATGGGTCAGAGGAATTGGTTTATGATGTGTCTCCTGCCCCAAGGCCTCTGAATTTATTCAGAGAACACAGCCATAAGGCACCATCTATGAATCAAGAAATAGGCCTTCATCAGACACCAACTCTGCCAGCACCTTGATCTTGGACTTTCCAGCCCCCAAAACTGTGAGAAATCGATTTCTGTTGTTCCAAAGCCACTCATTTATTATCTTACAATTCTGGAGGTCAGGAGTCTGAAGCAGGTCTTACAGGATAAAATTAAGGTGTTGGCAGAGCTGTTTCTTGCTGAAGGCTCATGTTGTCTGGGTGTCCCCATGAAGAGGAGACTGAATGTGCTGCTCCTGGCTAAGCCGTTAAGGATTCATGTGCAGGATTTTCTGGGGTCCACATAAAGCCGTGGTCTCCACAGCTGCTCTAAGAGTCTTGATGCACAAATTCAACTTTTGTGGGTTTAAATGAGTCGAGACCTGGCGCTGGGGTTACAGGTGCGAGCCACCGCACCCAGCCTCCTTCCTCCATTTTCAGAGCCAGGAGCGCAACATCTTCACGTCTCTCTGACCTCCGCTTCTGACGATATCACAAGTCTTTCTCTGACTCTGACCTTCCTGCCCCCCTCTTCTAAGGACCCGTGTGATTATGTCAGGCCTAACCAGATAATTCAGGATAATGTCACCATCTCAGATCCTAACGTAATCACATTTGCAAAGTCCCTTTTGGTAACATAACACATTCACAGGTTCCAGGCACTAGGACATGGATATCTGTGGGAGGACATTATTCAGCTGAGGACACCCTCCAGTATTTCCTTATTCTGTTTAAGAGAACCAAGAATGGTTTCAACTTTTTGCAGCAGAAACTCTTGACTAGCACAGTCACAAAACTCCTGTTAGTACAAAGATGGAATCTGCTTTCTTTTTGTTTTTGGACCCATGTCACAGAAAGGAATCGCTTTCTTTGAAGAAAACAGAAGCTACAGTGATTGCACTTGACATTGAACAGTCTTCCCTATTATGGTGCAGCCCTGCTTGGCTCCTTTCGCCATGAATCTCTCCACCCAGCAAGGGGGTGTTGCTTGTTCAGTGTGTAACTACAGAGCAGGCACGTGACCAGGTTTCTGGAAAGCAGGTGAACAACATGCAGGAAAACATGAAAAAAAAAAAAAAAACTTAGGCTGGGTGTTGTGGCTCACTCTTGTAGTTCCAGCACTTTGGGAGGCCTAGACGAGTGGATCACTTGAGGTCAGGAGTTCGAGACCAGAATGGCCGACGTGACACCGGGTCTCTACTAAAAAAAAAAAAAATACAAAAAAATTAGCCAGGCATGGTGGCGTATGCCTGTAGTCACAGCTATTCGGGAGGCTGAGGCACTAGAATCACTTGAACCCAGAAGGCGGAGGTTGCAGTGAGCTGAGATCATGCCACTGCACTCCAGCCTGGGTGACAGAGTGAAACTCTGTCTCAAATAACAATAATAATAATAAAAAGTTCACAACCTCCAAGTCAAGAATTCCCCTTTCAGGAATCCATCCTAGAAAATAGTGAATGCAAATGTACCGTCACATGCCCTGCTGCTGATATCACCAGGGCCAGGGCACTAGAGGCTGCCAGAGGCAGGTTCTCCCCCCATGACCAGGGAGGTGGGCCTGCTCCAGCCAAGGGTCAATGCTTGTCCTGTGTGCCGGAGCCCATTAGAGGAAAAACGAAGTTACCCCAGGAAAGGAGGGTAGATTGGATGGGTGCAGGTGCACTAGAACCCAGGGTAATGTGAGTGAAGCCTCAGACCTTGCAAAGGAAGGAAAGGAGAGAGGTAGCTCCAGCAGTGGTTCCTTATTTTTTTCTCTCTTTCTCTGTGAGCCTCTCTCCAGCCATCAGCTCTGTTCTCCGCTCCATCACAGGTTTCCTCTGTGTCTCAGGCTAATACGACCCAGTATAGCTGTCCAGCCCTCGAAGCCACCTGACTTTCCATCTCAGGTCTACACAAACTGTCCAGTTTCTCCTCTGTCTCTTCTTCTGGCTCAGTAGTTGAAGTCAAGCCTCAGTATCTGTGGGTCAGCTCATGGTTGGCCCGCCAGCCACTGCCTGTGGCCTGAGCAGTCAGGGTAGGTGGCCTGCTGCTTGCTGATGGGGGAATTGCCCTCTAAGTGTGGTCTGTGGATAGGGCAGCAGCCTCACTAGAGGTGTTTGTTGTAGACTGGGATTTCAGCACCCCCTCACCTCCCTGCAGACCTACAGAATCAGACCCTCTGCAGGGTGAGGTTTGGGAACCTGGATTAAATGATCTCCCCAAGTGGTTCTGTGCATGATACAATTGGAGAAGCCCAGAGAGTACATTGGTCTTCTTCCCTACTAGTTGTGTTCAAACCTGCACTGTCTCTGGCGCTAGCACTCTCTGGGGGAGGGACTTGTCTCTTACCTTTTTTCTGTCACCAGACAGAGTTGAGGGCCATGGCCTCTGCTGCTCCCCCTGGAAAGCAGATTCCATCCTTGCACTAACACTGAAGAGTTTTGTGACTGTGCTATATGAAGGCTTGACTCCCACGCTGGCTGCCTACCGTCAAGCCTTCGTCCTCCTTGGTGTCTGGCCCAGTGGCTGCCAGTGGCTGCCTGGACGAAAGGGCAGCTGACCTTCTGGCTGGCGACAGAGGTCAGGAGAGCTCTCTACTTGAGCAGGATAGCTACAGTGAGTACATCAGGGAAGCTGTCCCCAGTCACCCACACCAGGGTGGCAATGGCCTCTGCTGGACACACAGGCGGGAGAGGCCACCTCTAGGTTGACCCAGGCTGCCTATTGTGATGAACTCAGCCCAACTGGAAACAGCTGGAAGAACTGGGAGACGCATGATGGATCCAAAAACTCAAAATCACACTGGGCAAGAGATCAGTCGAGTCTGAAAGGGCTGCTGCACCTTTGTCCTAAGGAATTCGATTCAAGACACACTTCAGAAATGTTTGTGTTGTGCTGCACACAGGGGTGAGGACTGAGGCATGGGCAAGTGAAGGCTGAGTTTCATCCTTCGAGTTGCTCGCATCCTTGCTGGGGAGCAAGGCCCACGAATGTGGATTCTTCCTTGGGGACAGGCTCCTAAGAGCTGGCCAAGCCTTCTCTTCCCCATTATAAAGAAGATGAAACTGAGGCTCAAAGAGGTGAAGGCCACTAGGTCAAGAGCCAGACTGCATTAAGTGCCATGGGCAGTGAAAGGAAGAGGACACTGATGAAGTCCTGTGTGGGCTAGGGCAGAGGCAGAATCTAAGCTGGGCTTAGAAGAGGAACAGGAGGAAGGATGGGAGCACCATCCTGGTGGTACAGAGAGAAGGAAACAGGACCCGGGGGCCCTGGTGCTCACTGAAAGGCAGGAAGAGGGACCTGAGGGGAAGGCCTGGGTACATAATTTGATGCAAAGACAAATAAATAAATAAATAAATAATATAGAGACCCTGCTAGGTCAGAAAAGCATTTTCACCTTCCCATGGCGTGCCAGCTGCCACTCAAGCCAGAGAGGCCAGATGACCCCCCAAGGGATGACAACCTCCATGACTTGGTAACTGCATTGGGGTGGGGGGAGGTTCTGGCTAAGTCGCCTGTGCCAGTCCTGAAAGAGGACAGCTGCCAACTTGCCTCATCCCAAGATGTCACGGCATGTGTGTCTGACCCCAATCCTCCCAAGACTGTGCCCAGAAACGTGGGTCTGTCCCCGCTGATGCGACCTGGTCACCACCCTAGGCAGAGGATAGCAGTGATGGCAGGACAGGAGCATGGAGGGGAAGGCCAGGCAGGGCTGGAGACCAGGAAGTGGGGAGGAGGGACCTAGGGAGGCAGCAGTGGGAGGGACAGGGAATGAGACGAGGCTCCACTGTGCATCAGGCTTCACTTACAAAGCACACATTCAAAGAAAGAATTATTAAGGATCTCTAGATAGCCACTGCAGGGCATTAAGTTCCAAGCTCAGGGGTCCCCTAGGTGGCTGCTCCGGTCACACACATGTCCGTGAGGCTGGCCCTGCCTGGGGAGTGTCTATCTTCCTGCCTTTCAGTGAGCGCCAGGGTCCCCAGGTCCTGCTTCCTTCTCTCTGTACCACCTGGATGGTGCTCCCGTCCTTCCTCCTGTTCCTCTTCTAAGCCCAGCTTCGATTCTGCCTATAGCGCTGGCTCCATCCTGGGGGCCTCTCCTGCCAGCTTCTGGGAAGGCACAACGAGTTATAACCACAGTCACAGCCCAGTGAAGAGGGAACAGAGGCAGCGAAACCAGAGCCCAGCGCAGCTGCACGTGGAGGAGGCGCCTGTGCGGGAATGCAGGGGAGATGAACAGAAAATGAAATGACACGTGATAGCCACCAGGAAGAAGAAGACGTCTTCTTTTTCCTAACTGAATATCTTCCACAAGTGCTAAATGATGTTTTTTTAAACAGAAAGCTCTATTTTGATTTTCTGTCTCTACAGATTGTTATTTGAAGTTCAAAACTACATCAGTACCATAAAAATGAATCTGTGGAGGGTTTAAGTAAATCTTTTCGGGGAACTGTAGAAATATTTTATGTTGGTGAACATGCTTTGTAATCCTAGTCTAAAGAATATTTACAGGACTATAAATTTGTGATGTTTTCTTAGTTTTAAATGTCAAGTTACAAAATAGTGGATTTTTTTATATATATATAAAAGCTGCCTATATTTATAAAGTGCTATTTTCATTTTATTGTTTACAAATGCCTTGTCATTTGACAAATATATAGTGACATATATCTACATGATGGCATCATACAGAATAGCTTCACAGCCTAGAAACTCTCTGTTCTGTATGCAAATCCCTCCCAGGCAACCACTGACCTTTCCACTGTCTCCAGAATTTGCCTTTTCTTATATCAGCCCTATGAATGAAGGGGCAGGGAGGAAGAAATGGCTGTCGAGAGCCCACTGCACTGCAGACAGTGTAGTGCACCCACAGGCCTGGCCCTGTGACCTTGAGCCTCAGACCTCTCTGCTCCTCAGTTTCCTCATTTGCAAAATGGGAACCATTTAACCTCTCATAGTTACCGGGCTTTGTACATGAAATGAGATGGTGAGCGTGGCTGGCACCAAAGAGGCATTCGAATGGCAGCTTTTAATGAAGTCTCTTAAATTCTCCCCTAAACCCTGCACGAGAGGCATCATGTCTCTCTTCAACAGTCCAGGCAGGCCTGGGTAGGCATCGAGGCCTTCTCTGCTCCACCCTCCGCCAAGCCCGGGTGACCGCTGCTGCCCACACTCAGTGACTAGGGCAGGAGCTAACGTCCCCACCTCTCACGTAGGAATGGAGCCTCAGAGGGTCTAAGTCATAACTCAGGGTCCCACTGCTCATCAACAAGTGAGGTTATCTTCAGGCTGTCAGTCTGAAACTAAGACATGCACATGAGAGGCTTAGCACAGCACCTCATAAGGTTACAAGGCAAACTTAGGTGGGTGACGAGGGCGAGGGGGGGAAGACGGGGCACAGAGAAGCAAGGAGGCACCCCTTCACCCCCAGCCCTGCCACAGGTTTCCCTCCCTCTGGCTTTACCACCTCAAAGGCACAGGGATTTTTTTGGGGCCACTGCATTTCTCTCCTTTATCACTGGGTCACTCTGCCATCCAATTCCACGGCCCTGGGATTACTGGCTCTTCTATCCTCAGCAGGGTGTTCGGTGACCCTCTGGGCACGTTCATTTCAGGGTGACATGGCCACACAGATCTGCTCAAAGAAGTTCATGCTCTCCCATGTCAAGGACGGCAAGCAGCGGTTCCTGTTCATGCCAACAAGAGCGCTTCCTGCTGATCCCTTGTCAAACAAGATGCAGGGAGAGCATCTTTGTGTTTTCAAGCTAACAGGTACCATGAAGCAGCCAGCATCGCCTCTCCTTTTTTGCTGGCAACTCTTCTTCTACACCTGGCACTCAATGGAATCCTGCTTGCTGGACACTGTTAGCAGGAAACAGTTTGATGACCAGAGACGGGGAGGCTAGTAGAGGCATTTTTCAATGTATTAATATCAAGAGATTAGCAAGTCCCCAAGACAGGAATAGAACCTGGGTCTTTTGGCTCAAACCAATGCCCTCTTACATCAGTGTCAGCCCAGTTTTCTGTAGCATTGTTGCCGGTGGAGGGTGTCCAGGGTCTTGGCTTCTGGAACAAAGAATTGAACAAAATGCACAAACATAGCAAGGAAAGAATGAAGCAACAAAAGCAGAGATTTATTGAAAATGAAAGTTCACTCCACAGGGTGGGAGTGGGCCCAAGCTTAGGGGCTCAAAGCCCTGTTACAGGATTTTTGGGGGTTTAAATACTCAGTAGAGGTTTTCGTTGGTGTACTCTCTATGTAGATGAAGAGAACGAAGTAACGTTACAAAGTCATTTACTTGGTGCAGCCCTATGTGAATGGAGAGGACTTCTCCTGTCGTAGCGGAAGCATTTCCATTTGATTTGGTTCTAGGAAGTTAGTGGAATCGGCTTTATGTTCCCTGCCTCCAGACCCTGTTCTCTGGCCTCAGTGGCACTCTCTAGACCATTAAGTTGTTACTAATGTCAGGGAGGGATAGGCTTCAGCCAACAGCATGGCTGTTCTACAGCCTGCCAGCCATTGCTGTCAGTTAATTACAGCCAAAAAGATGAATTGGCCAGCCTTGCTCCACATGGCATCATCATGAGGTTCAGGGGAAGAGGGACTCGGAGCCTGCTACCTTCCCCGAGCCCAGCCTGGTCCATTTCCTCCACCAGAGTTCAGCAGAGGGTTAGGAGCTGGGTGCTCTCCATGAGTTACCTTGTTTCATCCTCACAGCAGCCAAGGTGCTGCTATTATCCCTGTTCTACAGATAATGAAGCCAAGGATCAAAGAAGTTCGTCGGCTTGTCCAAGATCATCCATCCTGTAAACAACAAAAACAAGATTTTATTCCAGATCTAAGAAACTCCAAGCCATGTATACTAATTTCCAAAGGCTACTGTAACAGCATACTACAAACTGCATGGCTTAAAGCAGTAGAAATGTCTTATCGTACAGTTCTAGAGGCTAGAAGTCTCAAATCAAGGTGTCTACAGGGTCGTGGCCTTTCAAAGGCTCCAGAGAAGAGTCCATCCTTGCCTATTCTGGTGGTTGCTGACAGGCCTTGGTGCTCCTTGGCTTATAGACAGATACAGCACTCCATCTCTGCCTCCATCTATACCTGGCCTTCTCCCTTGTGTGTCTGTATCTGTGTCCACATTTCCCTCTTCTTATAAGGACACCAGTCATACTGGATTTAGGAAGCACCCTAATCCAGTACGACCTCATTTTAACTTCATGACATAGGCAAAGGCTCTACTTTTAAATATGCTCACATACATGGGTTCTAGAAGGTAAGACTTTAATACATCTTTTGGGGGGGCAGACAACTGAACCCATAGCACCACGTTTTCCCTATTGTATTTGCTGCTTCAGATGAAAGATGACTAATATGTCAAATGCTTCACTCTCAGATGTTATTTGTTCTCAGTTTTGCTTGAAGATGCTATTGTATGGTGGACAGAAACAAGCCTAGTTCTTGAACCATGGGCTGTAGCTCAGCTCTGCTAACCACTGGAAGGGATTACTCTCATCTGCTCCCCCAGGGCCTCAGTTTCCTCATATGTAATATATGGAAGTTACACTAGATGGGTGATAAGGTCTCTTTCCAGCCCTAGATACTGACGTGATGGGCTACAGAGACTATAAAGACAAAATCTCATATAGCATCTCTCTCTGTCCAAATTACAGCTATTTTAACCCCATTTGATAATATTTACTTAGTGCTAGATATCCATCTCTAATTATATTGCTTTTTTGACTCCTCAGGGACAATAATCAAGCCTGGCACCTAGTGTGGCCTGAAGAAATGCTTGTTAAATAAACAACGTTAATAGAGTGATAGAAACTCAGGAGGTAGGAAATTGGAATGTTGAATTATGTTGGTTTGCTCACTGAGTGCTGCATGGGTTTGCCTTGCTTCCCCAAAGGGAGTGTAAGCTTCCGGCAAACAGAGCTGCCCTCTGTTCTTTACAATGCCTGAGACAGGGCTAGAGAAAGTGAGGTGCAATACATAGTTAAATTCCCCACCCCTTATTCATTTTTGTATAAACACATACATGTGATCCTATCATTCCCACTGGCTGATTTTTGTGGTTTTCTTTTGTTTGATTTCACCTTTCATCCTCATCAGCACCCACCACCACCCAAAATCCTGCTGGGTAGCTGATGTTAACAACCTGGTATGTTTCTTTCCGTATTTTGCTTTGTACATGCGGACTCATATGGGCACATATACATGTATGTAAGCATTCACATGTGTAAGTGGAGGGTTGTTTGTCATTGTTTTATACAACAGTAGCATGTTATAGATGCTTTAAAAGCTGAAGTATTTTGCTTTTCTCAATACTACCTGGTGGAAATCCACCCAAGTCCATTGATGTAACTCTAATTTTACTTTTAATGGATACACAATATATAATGGTGTGAGCATACTGTAATATATTCAGTGACTGCCTAGCAGATGGGCAGTATTTGATTTATTGATCACTTGTTCTTGAGAAAGAGAGTTGCTGAGAATTCGCTGATCTTACTGCCAAAGTACGCTCCTTGTCCCCATTTTACCGCCATCCCTCTTCCCTCTTCCCCACCCAAGTGCTCACATGGGCACTTGGAGTTCTGATTTCTCCCACCAAATCTAAATCCACTTGGTTCTCAATGTTTCATCTTTAATGGGATCTGAGCTTTTAAAAATGGAATACAGATTTTCTGGGCTGTTTCCAAAGGAGATGACTTTTTACTTAATGGCATCAACCCCAGTAATCCTGCCTGAAATCTAATCAACACATCAGACAAGGGAAGAAAATGCTGCGTCTCGAGTGAAATGGAAGATGCCTTCTTTAATAAGATGTGCCTCCTCTTGATTAGGAGCCCTGAAAGAGAGAACATTTTTCAAAGGTCCCTTCCTCATAGGGAAAGGTAGCAGAGCCAGTGACGAGAACCCTGGCCTGGGAGTCAGGGCTCTGAGCTGAAGCTGTCTACCTGGGGTTCTTCCCAGAGCCTCACATCTTCCAGGTCATCAAGAGAGCAGCAACTTCGAAGATTTTTATTTATTTAAAATTTTTTTTATTGTAAAGTATACCATATATACATAAGAGTATAGTGTTACATCACTTGACCATGGGGATACATTCTAAGAAATGTGTCCTCAGGCAATTTCATCCTTATGAAACATCAGAGTGTACTTACACAAACCCATATGGTGTAGCCTCCTACACACCTAGGCTGCATGGGCTCAGATAAAAATTACATAAAAATACGTAATGCTTATAAAATCATCTGCACAAGGTCCAGCCTCTGAGCAGTGTCCTGACCAGAAACATCCGAAACGACCAAAAGTTAATTTAGAGAAACTCAAGTTGGTCATTGCATTTTTTAAACCACATAAAGGATTTGTCTTAGAAAAGCCTTTATCTTGCGGACGGGCGTGGTGGCTCATGCCTGTAATCTCAGCACTTTGGGAGGATCAGATGGGTGGATCACTTGAAGTCAGAAGTTTGAGACCAGCCTGGGCAACAAAGTGAGACTGTATCAAAAAAAAAAAAAAAAAAAAAAAAAAGAAAGAAAGAAAGAAAATGTGAAACATGGTGAAATCTCGTCTCTACTAATGATACCAAAAGACTTAGCCAGGTGTTGTGGCACATGACTGTAATCCCAGCTAATCAGTAGGCTGAGGCAGGAGAATTGCTACTAAAATTACAAAAAATTAGCTGAGGATGGTGATGTACCTGCAACCCCAGCTACTCGGGAGGCTGAGGCAGGGGAAATCACTTGAATCCGGGCAGTGGAGGCTGCAGTGAGCTGAGATCACTCCACTGCATTCCAGCCTGGGCAATAGAGCTAGACTCTATCTCAAAAAAAAAAAAAAAGAAAGAAAGAAAGAAGAAGAAAGAAAGAAGAAAGAAAGAAAGAAAAAAAAAGAAAATCCTTTCTCTTGGCTCACACCTGACTCCACTTGGCTCCACACCTGAGCTGACCTGCATTACCTCCTTCAGAATTCCCTGAAAAACTTCTCTGTCAGTGTGCGTCCTGGTTCTTCTTTTCTTTCTCTTGCTCATTCTCTCCTCCCCCGTAGGAAAAGCTCCAGAAACTCCCCTCACAAGGCTGGACCTCTCTGAGCTTCAGAAAGAGGAAGACAACTGAACAGGCAGGACTCACACCTTCTTCAGAGGCAGTGGAGGCGAGGGACAGCTGGTAACAGGATAGATCACAACGACCACCTTGAAGATAATGCGCCAAGTGCCGGCACTGCACAATACACGAATGATCTCACTTATAACTCCCATGCAAACCCTATGTCATGGGTGCTATTATCATTCACGTTTACAGGATGAGGAAACTAATGCTCATGCAGGGTGAGTAGCTATGTTGGGGCACGTGTAATTTAAATAGCCAGCGTATCCGGAGACTAGGGTAAAACCTATGACATTAGAGAGATTCCTGCTCACATGCTAGTAGCTTTTGTCCAGTCTGCTTTCCCTCTGTTGACTTGTCTATTGACCTTCCCAAATGTCTAATGATGCCTCCTATTATATGTACAAGCTAAAGCCTCCTTTCCCTACATTATAATCGTCATAGCATATTTAATTCCTCTCTGCGAGCACTCTGGGGACTGCTGGCTGGAGATGTGCCTAGGCTGGAGGTGACATGGCATCATGAGAGCTAAAGTCTTAAGGTCTTTTGATCCATATCTTCTTCAAATTTCAGCACCTTAGTTTTGTGAGAAAAAGGAATATGGGAGCAACCTTAAATGCCCTTATTTGTCACTCTTAAATGTCCCGATTTGTCAAAATCCATGTAACTATGAAGCCTGTGGTGGTTTAAAAACAGGTCCACAAATTCTTTGACCTTCTTCCTTCAGATGATGGCAGCTATTTCTCTTCCTCTTAAACATGGGTAGGACTTAGTGCTATGTATTATAATGAGCGTAACGGGGCGGAAGTGATACTCTGTGACTCCCAAGGTCATACAAAGGATGAAGTTGCTGCCTGGCTTTCTCTGGGGAGCCTGGCCCTTGGACAGCCACCATACTCTGCAGAAGCCCAGGCTGCCTGGAGAGGCTGATGTTGGTGTCTGGCCACCTGCCCCTGCTGGGCCTTCAGCCTGTAGTCATATCAACAGTCATATGTGTGAGCTAATGAGTCTTCAGATAACGCCAGCCCCAGCCTTTTCTTTTTCCAGCCATGACCTCAGATATAGTGGAGCAAGGACAAGCCATCCTCACTGTGCTCTGCCCTGTCTGAATTTCTGAGCCATGGAAACTGTGAGATATAAATTATTATTGTTTTAAGCTACTAATTATTGAGGCAATTTGTGAGGCAGCAATAGACAACTAATGCAAAGCTGTTGCCAACCTCTTGAATGAATGACTGCAGGAGTTTTCTCATTTATTGTCTATTCTGCTAGATGGAAAGCAAATTATAGACTCCTACTCAATGCTTGAGAGTCCTGGGCCTTGGATCCTGCTTGTCTATACCCACTGAGACCTGGAATATCAGAGACCTGCCTTGGTTTCAATGCAGGCCTGCCTGGACCCTTCAGATCAGAGCTCCATTTGTCACCTTGCTTCTTTCTGGCTACTAAAGTTGCTTCTCTTTCTTCTTCAGCTCCCTGGTACTAATGGTAGATGATGGCTCAGCAGAACAATGAGAGCCAATACCTTGGTTTATTCACCTCTGCTGTGTGCCATATGCTATGGTCTGAATGTCCGTATCTACCTACAAATGTATTTGTTGAAATCCTAACACCCAGATGATGATATTCGGAGGTGGGGCCATTGGGAGGTGATTAGGTCATGTGGTCAGAGCCTTCATGAATGAGACTGATGCCCTTACAGAAGAGACCCAGGGGAACTCTTTCACCCCTTCTACCATGTGAGGGCACAGCGAGAAGACACCATCTGCAACCCAGAAGAAGCTCTTACCAGAATCTGACCATGCTGGCACCCTGATCTCAGACTTGCCAGCCTTCAGAATTGTGAGAAATAAATTCCTGCTATTTGTGAGCCAACTAATTTGTGGCATTTTGTTATAGCAGCATGAACTGGCTAAGAATCCATTGCAGCAGGAACTCATGAGGGCATGTGTGGACCTCCAAGCCTTGCTCGTAGGTCCCAGGCAGAAAGCACCCTTAATAGTTACAGGAGGTGTCAATGTTCCCCAAGTCCCTGCTGTAAGGTTATGAATTCAATGTATCAGCCCCAATTGCTATCTACGCTGCCATATGCTCCTTTGAGAGTGGTGAGAGCGACCTGCCCAGAAATGCTCTCCCACGTGGCTCTGGGACTAGGACTGCAGCTCCCCTTTGAGTGGGACCTTGTAAATGCAGCAGTATCTCTGCATTGGAGCCTGTTCAGGCCTCATGCTATTTCTGGGGCATGTTCTAACCCCTTCCCAAACATTTTCTCTGTTACCTAGCACAGGATTTGATGCTAATCCTTCTAATTTCCAGTGGAAAGCAGTCTGTTCTGGCGCTTCCCAGGTGTTCAGTCCCACAGGAGCAGCTGAGTCTTCAAGGCAGCAGCTGGTAGGCAGGCAGGTTGCCATCCTTGAACCAGCCTGACCATCCGACTCTGATTCCACAAGGGAGTCTTAGAGACATCCTCAATTGAGTGACTCACACTCGTCCTCCACTTGGAACATCCAGTTCTGAACCTTGCCGTCTCCCAGAAATTGTCATTCTAGCCTCAGCCTCATCTCTACAATGTCCTTTTGGCTTCCCAGTGAGGTTCCAGGAAACTTGTTCATGCCGTGTCATCTGTCTCCCCTTTCAGGCCACCAGCGTGGAAATGGAATTTTGGCTCCCATCCAGGGGCATGATTTCAATTCAGGATGCAACTGGGCACTGCCCTTTAACTCCAAAGCCACCCACGTGGTACAGATATAGAGCAGTATAAGGATTAATGAAATACAGTGTATCGTTCTACTTCACTTAATTTAATGGCTGCATCATGTACCATGGATGTACCATAATTTGTTTAACTAATCCCCTATTGAAGAACATTAAGATAATTATTATTGTTATTAGATGAGCAGCTGAACCTTTGAAACACACTCTTTCCCTCTGAGGAAAATGAAGAAGCTGACTGTTTCTTATCAAGAGGATCATGCCCCTTGGAGACGATTATGCTCCAGCCTGAGACACACAAATATCCTCACAGGCTGTTTCCAACGGGAGGGGCCCCTCAGGGGTACTGGGGTGGGAAAAGATTGGCTGTCATTACAGCCTTTAAGGAATGGATTTTCAAACCAAGAACAGTGAAGGGCAAACCTCTAAAATGTCTGCTAATGAAAGAGGAAACTACGGCGTTCTTTTATGTTCCTCTGATTATCAACATCCCTAAAACCTTCCTGTACCCTGCCATGGACTGTGTCTTCCTTGACATGCTTGTGGTTTGATGTTGCCTCCTTGCAGATGTTCAGAAAGGACTGCTTGCTGGAAATGAGAGAAGCTGGGGGATGACCACATTCCTCCTGGATGAATTTGGGCTCTGGTGGCTCCTCCCTGTGATGGGCCATGCTCTGTCCCTTGGGACCTTGTTATATCATCAAAGGCAGCCACATTTATGCAGACATAAGAGAAGCCAGAGTCCATGAGAACCATCCCTCCAGAGGGAAATACTCCATTGAACAGTGTCAAATGGCCCTCATTAGAACCTGGACTTGATGGGGGAGCACAGAGAGACGGCCATCGAAGCAGCTGCCAGCAGCTATTGCTGCCATGTGTGCCAGACATGGTTCTTAACATCTCACATGTCTCAACTCTTTTAATCTCATAACAACCCTAGGAGGTGGGTACTGTTGTTCCCATTTCACAGACGAACAGGCTGAGGCACAGCAAGGTTAGATGACGAGTCCAAAGCAAGAACCCGATGGTGCTGGATCTGAACCCAGGCACTGTGACTCAGGCTCCTACCACTGTGCCGAGCGTCTTTCTTTTTCTTTTTCTTTTCTTTTCTTTTTTTTTTTAAGACAGGTTTTCATCATGTTGGCCAGGCTGGTCTTGAACTCCTGACCTCAGGTGATCCGCCTGCCTCAGCCTCCCAAAGTGCTGAGATTACAGGTGTGAGCCATCACACCCGGCATCTTTCAATGTGGTCGGAGCAGAGGTGATCACAGCAGAGAGCAGTCAAGAGGAGACAAAGAAAATGAGAGATGGGCCAGATGTGGTGGCTCACACCTATAATCTCAGTACTTTGGGAGGCCGAGGCAGGCAGATCACCCGAGGTTGGAGTTTGAGACCAGGCTGGAGAAACCCCATCTCTACCAAAAAATACAAAATTGGCTGAATGTGGTGGCTCATGCCTATAATCCCAGCTACTCAGGGAGGCTGAGGCAGAAGAATCGCTTGAACCCAGGAGGCGGAGGTTGCGGTGAGCTGAGATTGTGTCACTGTACTCCAGCCTGGGCAACAAGAGCGAAACTCCATCTCAAAGAAAAAAGAAAGAAACTGAGAGATGGACACAGAGCTTTGTGATCAGCAGGGGATGAATGACATCCACTTCTGAGGGGACAACAAAGGACAAGAACCTTTTCCTGTGCTCCAGCCGGTAGTGGGACATCTAAATGGATGGCTCCCCAAGCTCTGCAGCCTCAGGTAGCAGGAGCCAGTCTTTATTTCTGGTGGCTTGGAAGAACCTAACAAACTAGTTTTATTGTTAACTGTGCAGATAATCACTGAGTTAAATGTTCACAAAAGGCTGGGCACAGTGGCTCACCCCTGTAATCCCAGCACTTTGGGAGGCCGAGGTGGGTGGATCACAAGGTCAAGAGATCGAGACCATCCTGGCCAACATGGTGAAACCCCATCTCTACTAAAAATACAAAGAAATTAGCCAGGTGTGGTGGTACGTGCCTGTGGTCCCAGCTACTTGGGAGGCTGAGGTGGAAGAATCTCTTGAATCCAGGAGGCAGAGGTTGCAGGGAGCCGAGATTGCACCACTGCACTCCAGCCTGGCTACAGAGCAAGACTCTGTCTCAAAAAAAAAAAAAAAAGAAGGTCACACGAAAAAGAGCAAAAGGCTAGGACAAGTAAACCAAGAGCTCCAGGGCCCAGCTGAACAGCAGATCAAAAGACAAAGAATTCCATATCCTGGGACTTATTGGACCATGCCACCTTGGTAACTATAGTAGTAGTCTGTGCATCAACAACTATCAATTATTTTCATTTACATTGTGTTTTGCAATTTCAATAGTTGTTCATGTCCTACACTTATTTGATTGTCACATCAGCCCAACGAGTCATACCAGGTAGGTATTGCTGTCTTCATTTTACAGATAAAGAAGCTGAGGCCCAGGGAAGATGTGAATTGCAAAGGGTCTTGCAACTAGGGAGCAACCAAGCCAGAAAGAGAACCAATGCGGCATTTTCATTCTTAGTTCCAAAGTACCAGTAGGACCAATGGGAGCTGGGTTATGTTGGCTCATGACACGCAAGTGTGCACACCATTCCCAACTCCACATTTAGGCATATCACTTTGGTAGCTTGAAATCAGTCATGGTAAGATTATTTACGCCATGGGATTTGTTGAATGCTACAAATCAGGGTTCCCCAACTCCCCCTGCTACACCCACACCACTGAGAATATCCCCGATAATTTCTTTCTTTCTTTTTTAGAATCTCATGCTGTTGCTGAGGCTGGAGTGCAGTGGTGGGATCTCAGCCTACCACAACCTCTGCCTCCCAGGTTCAAGCGATTCTCTTGCCTCAGCCTCCTGAGTAGCTGGAACTACAGGCACCCGCCACCATGCCCAGCTAATTTTTGTATTTTTAGTGGAGACAGGGTTTCACTATGTTGGCCAGACTGGTCTCGAACTCCTAACCTCGTGATCTGCCTGTCTTGGCCTCCCAAAGTCCTGGGATTACAGGCATGAGCCATGGCACCTGGCCCTGATAATTTCTCAAGTTGGTGCTAAAGAATATTTTATGGTCCTTAAGATCAAAGTTGATGCATAATAACCAAAATAGAAAAGTGCTGTCTTTCTAAGCACCTCAACTTCCCCTACTGTGGCAGCAGAAATATAAGAACTAATATTTATTTTGTGCTTGCTAAGTGCCAGTCTCTGGGCTACATGCTTTACACATCATCTAATTTATTCCTCATCATAACCCTTTTCTAAAGATGAGGATGTTTGAAAAGTTAAGTAAATTACTCAAGGTCACACAGCCAGAAAGTGGTGAGACTGGGATTCAAATCTAGGTTTCTCTGCTTCTTAATCATGGAGCCACCATCTTAATTGCTGCTATTATTTCATATGTAGACATCTGTTTTATGGCATCCTATCTTCCTCCATCTTGTAAACATATAATGAAATTATAACTAAAATCAATCAAGACAACTAATTTCTAACACACAATGAATATTTTAAGAGCTATCTCAAATCTCAATAAACTTCCATAACATATTAGACCATTTTAGCAATTTATACTTATGGTCTATAGAGAATGTCAAAATTAATATTCTGCTCTCTTATTATTTTGACCATCAGCAATATCTCACATGATAATTGGCTCTTAACAGCTGCAATCCAATTTAATTTATGAATACCTTGTATTTATATTTTATGGACACTGTTTTAATTATTAAATCTCTACATCTTAGAAAGAAATGTAATTTTGTTATAGAGCAAATATTCTTCATGTTGACATCCCTAATGTCATTTTAAAAGTGTATGAGGATGAAAAGATCGCCTAGGTTTCAAAGGCAAAATTTGTTACATCTTGCTGAACACTTTTTTCAGAAAATAAATACTTCACATGCAGAACTATTTAGAGAGCTAAAGTAACAATGTTGATGATTAAGGAAAAATCACCTGCTAATGGGCTTTGACCTGGACTACCCAGAATTAACATCCTTATTCAGAGAGATGGCTGAATGGAATTAGTTCAGACAGGAAGGCAGTAAGTCTGGGGTTAATAGCAGAGAGCTGGCTTCAAAGCCCAAAGCTGCCATCGTCAGTCTGTATGACCTTGGGTGAGTTACTGAACCTCCTCTCGTCATAAGTTTCCCATTTAAAAAATGGGACTAATGAGGCCAGGCTCGGCGGTTCATGCCTGTAATCCCAGCACTTTGGAAGGCTGAGGCAGGCGGGTCACCTGAAGTTGGGACTTGGAGACCAGCCTGACCAACATGGAAAAACCCCGTCCCTACTAAAAATACAAAATGAGCTGAGTGTGGTGGCAGGCACCTGTAATCCCAGCTACTTGGGAGGCTGAGGCAGGAGAATCGCTTGAACCCAGGAGGCAGAGGTTGCAGTGAGCTGAGATTGTGCCACTGCACTCCAGCCTGGATAACAAGAGTGAAACTCCGTCTCCAAAAAAATAAAAGGTAGGGGTGGAGTAACAATACCTACCAAACAGAAGGGTTATGGTGAGGATGGGACTGGCTACATACCTTGCAGTTGCAGTGTAAAATGAAAATGTAGGGTCCTTTGCTCAAAAAGTATTATAGATTTCAAGAGAACAACAGCAGAGCACTAAACCAAGCACAGGGCCCTTCTGAGTATGCAGCCCTGTGCAACAGCAAGGTCATATATGTCTTCAAGACAACAACGGTGAGGATTACATTAAATGCCTCATCCCCCTTGGGAAACTGCATCCCCTTGGGAAGTGCCTGAAGAATGGCAACTATTTGTGTTTTGGCTCGGTTGGCCACCTTACTTTTATACTATACAGAAAAGAAATCTAATAAAAAAATTATTGTTTTAAAAGATAGGTACAGGTCAAGCTTCACAGAGTAGGTTCTTAGATATCTAGGACTGAACAGATTCAGAGTGGAGGAGAGGGCCCAGGCCCCGGGAGGCTGATGTGCCCCCAACATCCTTTCCTCTTGATGTATGTCAGTTTTTGAAAGAGAAATAGAGAACGCAGGATTCTGTTTCCTAGCGAAGGTCTTGAAACCATAAAGTTAATCTCATTGGGCTTTGCACTACATTGAATTAAACTCCTAATTCTAATTTCACCAAATAGGGTTACCGGGAGAACAGGAAGTGAAGCTTGATAACTGAGTTCCACTGTCCAGAGGGAGTCCAGAGGGAACAGAAAATCAATTTCATGACTGCTGAGAAGCGGGTGAAGCTGTTCGCTGTTCCAATCTGCTAAGAGGAGGTTGCTTCCGTGTAATGAGGCAAACACATTTCTGACAAGAAATTTTTCACATAGAGGCAGGCCATAATGGCCTTCTAAATATGTTTTTGGGGCCAGATGCTGTGTCTCATGTCTGTAATCCCAGCATTTTGGGAAGACTGAGGTGGGAGGATTGTTTGAGCTCAGGAGTTTGAGAAT
The DNA here is from genome assembly GCA_963574635.1 of Cheracebus regulus. Classification (NCBI taxonomy): domain Eukaryota; kingdom Metazoa; phylum Chordata; class Mammalia; order Primates; family Pitheciidae; genus Cheracebus; species Cheracebus regulus. The sequence goes on from CAUYQU010091174.1 coordinate 97,025, forward strand.
AGCCTGGGCAATATAGTGAGATCCTATCTCTACCAAAAAAAAAAAAAAAAATTAGCCAGGCATGGTGGCTGGCACATGCCTGTGGTTCCAACTACATTAGAGGCTGAGGTGGAAGGATTGCCTGAGCCAAAGAGGCGGAGGCTGCAGTGGGCTGTGACTGTGTCACTGCACTCCAGCCTGGGAGACAGAGAGAGGCTTTGCCTCAGGAAAAAAAAAAAAAAAAGTTTGTTGGGGGATTCTCTTCATCGTGGGCTGATAGAGCCTCTGCTGATTTTCTTTGTTCTTACCTACTCCAGGAAAGAGCCCCTGACAGGACTGGGGATTGAAAAGGTGAACGTGCCTGGGACGGAAGCATAGATATTCCAAAGAGCTCCTTTTTGGGTGACTTCTCCTAAAAATGTGTAAATGTGCAGCATCTTCCCAAAGCCTACCACTTAGACTCTCATAGTTCTCTACTTCCTTCCCGAGGCCAGAAGGGACCACCCCAGCCTCTTGATGGCTGTAGAGCACCTTTCATTTTGCACACGGCTGTGTTTTGTATGTAAATAGTGACTTAGTCTTCTGGAAGGTCCCGCACAGCCTTTAGCATAGTGCCTTACACGTAGTTGGCGCTTAATCATGCTTTGTTGAATGAATATATTCCTATGGAATGGTTTCTTTTATCTACTTAGTTTTAGCATGCCCTCCAGACCATAAGCCCCTTGAAGCATTTACTTATAAAAATATTTATTGAGCACCAGCTAGGTAACAGGCAAATTCCGAAAACAAAAGGAATGAATGTGGGTTAACCCTATCCACATACTAAAGCCTATGCTATTCTACAATAACAACAAGGCACACCTGGAGAAGGAAGGTGACTCATAGGCAGGAAGACAGACTGGTTAGTTACCTAAGGCACATCTTTCTAGGGGCAGGATTTACTTCACTGCTAGAATCGAGATGCGGAAGGGACCAACAAAGAGGGTCCCAGGGAGACACAGGATGGAAACCATCATCTTTGGTATACTTGTGACCGCAAATATGGGATCAGACTTGTTATCAATGGGTGCAGACTTGTTCTTAGAAGCCCCAGGAATGCGTGATAAGCACAGCCTTGAAAGTCCAGCAGGATTATTTCTTCCATTGCCAGCTGAGCTCTCTGGGCAAGTTATGTAATCTTTCTGAGCTGTAGTTATCTCACCTGTGGAGTAAAGGTACCTACCTTGAAGGATTGTTATTAGAAGCAGAGATTAAAGAAACACATACAGAAAATACCTAATAGCTGTCTCTAAAATACCTAAGAGATTGACCAAAGGGCTGATACAAGGACGGGCTTAGGATATGTACCTGAGTGAAGGTTAAAGCATTATCTATGCCTGTTCCAATCAGATCTATATAATGATAACAATGACATCGTTTTGGAACCAATAAAGGAGGTTCCCATTGTAAGGGTGGATTGCCACAGGGTAGCTAGGGCAGTAAGCAATCCCTCTATAGCTGTGGTTCTCTACACAGTCAGAATGAATGCCCGTATTTTATAATAAATATGTTAGTGCCCCCCTTTCAATGCTGAAATCCATAATTATTAAAGTCTGGCTTTATGCATAATTCCAAAGAATTACAACTAATGTGCTGCAATATAAAGAAGACATTAAAAGCAATTTATAATGTTACTTATATGTATATATTGCAATGTATAGATGCTTAAACACACCACATTATGAGGAAAAAAATGCCTCTGTTGCATTTCCACAAGCTCCCTCAGGGAGGGGGGTGGTCCTGCTTCCTACCCAGTCTATGGGAAGGGGGAGCAGGTATCAGGGATCATTCCTGGGGCTGGGGCTGGGGCTTCTCGAGGTACCTTAACTTTTACCCTCTCACCCCTTGGGATGACCTCTCACCTCCAGCCCCACACACCAACAAGGAATGAGGTGAGGCTTCCAGGATATGTCCAGCTCTTTCCTCCCTCTCCTGCAAAGTGCTGCCTTTCCTAGGCCGGGGAGATGTAGCAGAAGGACCTGGAAGGTCCACCTGTGTCTCAGGCTCTGCGGAAGTGTGAGCCATAAGGGCTGTCTGGTCTTTCTGAAGGACATAGAAAGAAAGCAGGGGTGGGGGTGTGTTCAGCTGTCTCACTCACCTCTCCCGCCTCCTGGAAGGCTGCACTCTGCAGCCCTGACTCCAGCTGGCTATGTGGCCCTCTTTGGGGCTGGCTGGTCCTTAGGTATGGTCTCTGATGGTCTAAACCGATGATTAGAGTGGATTCACAGCACTTTTTTTTTTTTTTTGAGATGGATTCTCACTCTGTCGCCCAGGCTGGAGTGCAGTGGCGCAATCTCGGCTCACTGCAACCTCCAGCTCGCAGGTTCAAGCGATTCTCTTGCCTCAGCCTCCTGAGTAGCTGTGATTACAAGTGCGTGCCACCACTCCTGGCTAATTTTTGTATTTTTAGTAGAGATGGGGTTTCATCATGTTGGTCAAGCTGGTCTCAAACTCCTGACCTTGTGATCCACCTGCCTCAGCCTCCCAAAGTGCTGGGATTACAGGCATGAGCCACTGCACCCAGCCAACAGCACTTCTAAGGTTGTGGCAGATCCAGTTGAGGCTGGGTTTGATCCCCACTTGGGTTTGCAAGTGGGCATTGGGGAGGGACAGTGATGCCAGAGTCTGACAGGGGGTCCCAAAGCCTCAGTCATGAGATGCCTCTGCCCAGCTACAGCCAGAGACTCACATGCTGGTTAGGAAGCAACAACAAGGGTGGTCGCTGACAGCGTTGGGGGCTGGGGTTGACACAGGACAGCAGAAGGAGCAAGACCTGTCTCCTGGGCCAGGTACTCTGTCCCTTTCTTCTCAAGGACAGATGAGTAGCTTAGAAAGCCTTTCCCCAAGTGATGCCACTGGTCATGGCACCCTTCTTGGTGTCTTTGCTCAAGTCTAAGAACAGGAGCTTCTCTGGCCACTGGGGAGTTGTATTCATGCCTGCCCAGAAACTTGCTTTAAAGCCCATGAAGCAAGTCTCAGAATCATTCTCTGGGCTTCCTGGTACAGGGCAGGAGCCTGGCCTGAGCTGGTTCTTGGGACCGAATGTTCACCTGGGGCCACCATCAGCTCACTGATGGAGCAGGGGCCTGGGGTGGCTGGCCTCTTCTTTAATGGTCTGGCCTCTCTTCTGGCCTAACCTGTGTGTGCTCACTGACTTAGTGAGGAAAATACAAACACAGCCAGACCAGAATACTGTCCAGTGACTCTCCTTGCTGACCACGTGCCGGACTGCATGGATTTGCAGAAGGAAATGCCAATCTGTTTTCTCTCACTTGGAAGGGAGAGGGGACTTTTCATTTTTTTAAGCACTGTATTAGTTAATTTTTGCTTCATAACCAATGAGTGGCTTAAAACAATAAGAACTGATCATGCAGTTTCTATGGGGCAGGAATTTGGTAGGTACTATGGTCTGAATGTTTATATCCTCTCTAAATTTCCATGTTGAAACATAATCCCCAATGTGATGGTATTATGAGGTGAGGCCTTTGAGAGGTGATTAGGTCATGAGGGTGGAGCCCTTGTGAATGGGATTAGTGCCCTTATAAGGGGTGGAAGACACCAGAATTTTCCCCTTCCACTGTGTGAGGACACAGCAAGAAGGCACCATCTATAAGGAGGCAGGTCTTCACCAGACACAGAATCTGCTGGGGCCTTGGACTTCCCAGCCTCTAGGACTGTGAGAAATAAATACTTTCTGGTTATAAGGCTCCCAATTTATGTGTTTTGTTATAAGATCCCCCAATGGACTTGGACATTTTGGCTGGCCAGTTCTGGCTCTGGGTCTCCCATGGGGTTGCCATTCATATATCAGCCAGGGCTGCAATCGTCTCCAGGCCTGACTGGGCCATCTTGGCTCCCACAAGTACCCACCAGGAGCTAGGTAGTGTACAAGTAATATATAGCAACAATAATCACAATATACAACTGTAAGTTATTTCATGTTTAGTATGTGTCCAGATGTTAAGCACTTTTCCTGAGTTACCTCCTTTATCTTCACAAAAATCCTACAAGCTTGGTCTAGCTATCATCTCATCGAAGAGGTTAGAAAATTGGGGCTTAGAGAGATTAGGTACTGCGGTCACACAGCCAGTAAGAAGTTGAGTCAGCATTCACACTAACAAGACCATGCTCTGTATTCACCGTGCTTGAATGCCTCCCTAGGCATTTAGAGTTAACAATCCGAGAGGTATGCACAGACGAGGAAACTGAAGCTCAGGGAGGTCAAAAACGTGGTTGAGGTCACAGAATCAGTCAGTGGCAGTGTCAGGATTTGAACAGAGGCCTGACTCCAGAGCTCGTGCTCTGCCCACTCCATCACATTGCTCCAAAACAGAGGAGACAGACGCAGAAAGGAGAGTATGCAAAAGAGCCAGGTGGCCAGCCCTTGCAGCACCTCTTGCTTGTTAGGTGCTTAGCTTGGAGATCTTGGTCCCCACTCCTGGCCAGAAAGAGATCTGGGTGTGACAGCCCTGGAGAAGGTAACAGGAGACAAATGGGAAAGAAGTAGCTATAAGCAAAGGAGGATTCTTGCAGAAGAAAGAAGAAGAGAGAAAACAATAAACAGAAATAAAAAAGAAGGGAGAAAGAAAAATAAATTACCAGATGAGGAAAGAAGGAAAAAGAAAGGACAAAAAAAAAAAAAAAAATCAAAAAACAGAAGGCTGGCTGTGGTGGCTCACATCTGTAATCCCAGCACTTTGGGAGGAGGCCAGGGCTGGAGGATCACTTGAGCCCAGGAGTTCGAGACCAGCCTGGGCAACCTAGGGAGGCCCCATCTCTGCAAAAGTTAAAAAAAAAAATAGAGCAAGCACACGGATTCTAATTGGCCCTCCCAGGTATAGACTTGTGTATGGCATGTGTGGCAAGGGAGTGTGACTTCTCCATGTGTGGCAAGGGAACCCACCAGGTTGGGGAAGCAGGAGACCCAGTGAAGAGCTTGAGGCCTCCTCTGACTCCAGCACATGCATTCTTCCCCATGCCCTTCCCTTTCTGGGTCACTAGTCTGGGGAATTAGGGAGAAGAAAAGACACTCTAGCATGTATCTAGCCAGAAGAAAAACAGCTTCAGTGAAAATGGGGTGGCAGCAAGGTGAGCTGCCTCCTGGGTAACATAAGGAAACCCAGTTCAGAGGATAATTGCCAGAGCATCAGAGAGCTGATTGATTAATGGATTAAATAGAAGACAAAATCGGCTGGATTAAGTGGTTCATGCCTGTAATTCCAGTGCTTTGGGAGGTCAAGGCAGGAAGATCACTTGAGTTCAGGATTTCAAGACCAGCCTGGGCAACATAGAGAGACCCACATCTCTACAAAAAAATTAAAAAGGAGACAAAATAGGAAAGCATGATTAATGACTTCACCACTGCTTCTCTTTGCAGTTTGGTTCACAAAGCAAATGGCTTCATTGGCAGGGCTAATGTAGATTATCACTGGCCACTGATGAATCAATGTCTCTTTACCCTTGTGTATGAATTAGTCAATTCTCATTCTTCCCATGAGGGTATTAAGTGACAGCAACCATCTGGAGGAGCTGCTAATCTGAAGTAAGTATAAAGAGTTATGAGACTTGAAGGCAGGAAGACCTGGGCTTGAGTCCTAGTTCTGCCAGCAGCTGAAGATCAGGAACACCACACCCACCCCATGGCTTCCAGTGCGCCCATGATTCAGCCTTCAGTGGGCCGCCACTCCTGAAAGCTGACCAGCCTGCAAAAGGCCAGTTCTCTAGCAGGAGGGTTGAGCAGAAAAATCATTTTTTTTCCTGCCTCCTGCCTTTCCCTGTTCCAATAAGGTCTCACAATTGCCAATTGGCTTTCTAAAAAATATATCTGAGCATTTCACTCTTCTATGTATAATACTTCTATGGCTTCCATCTACATATAACGTCAAATTCAAATTCCTGAGCATGGCAGGCCAGGCCCTTTACAGTGTGCCTGCCCCCTCACTACCTTGTTAGTTTTCTATCAGTTCCTGTGTACTCTGCTATCTGGGATTTTTCTTATGCTGTTAGTTCTTACTGAAACCACTTCTCTCTCTGCCTGCTTGGCACTCTGTTTCAACCTTCAGCTTAATCATCCATATATCCATCCATACATCCGCCATCTAACTAGCCATTCATCCAACCACCCACACAACTCATCCTGCACTTATTAAAACTCTGTTTCAGCGCTTATCAAGCTTGTCTGCACATTGGAATCACCTCGTAAGGTTTGAAAAATACTGATGGCCTGTTCCACCTTCAAAGATTGTGACATCATTAGTCTGACATAGCCTGGGCTTTGGAATTTTTTAAAGATACTAGGTGATTCTAATGTGTAGACAAGTATTGAAGCTCTTGAAGACTTAAAGGTAAAAGTTGGTTGAGACTAGAAATTTAGCAAAGAAGGAGAAAAAGACCAGGAAATAATCGTACAACAATGTACACAAGTGCTATGAAAGGGGTAAGCCAGAGTTTCTCGGGCAGGAGAGATAGGTGCCTGGAGGAGTTGAGACTTCAAGGACAAGTAGGAGAATTCCAGGGAAAGCAGGGAGTAGACATCCTAGTCAGAAGAAAGACAGAATGCAGCAGAGCAAGCTAGAGAGAGCGTGCATGTCACTCCTGGGATGAATGAGGACTTAGTATGACTGAAGCTTTGGGGGCAGTGAGCCTATGGAGGCAGATGGGGCCTCACAGGGCAGGGAGGGGAGGGCCAGTGAAGGCAGGTGTCAGGGCTGTGACTGCTCCAACTCAGCAGCTGTGAGGTAGAGGAGGTAAGGCAGTTGGTGGACTAGGAAGGAAGACGATAGAAACTCGTGGCTAGGCTTTCCCTTCTCCAGAGAAGCTGTCCTCACTTTCTTCACCCACAAGCTTCTGCTCACGACAGAGATCCTGTGCATTTTTGTTCCTCCAGCCCACAGCTCTGTGCCTGGCAGAGCATAAATGCTCATGCCTCATGCCACATAGGTGAGTTAGAAAAAGCACAGGACAAAGAGCTTCAAAGTCAGACCAATTGACTTTCAAATAGTGTATTATTGGATGAGTCAGCCACATGCTCTGAACTTGGTTTTTTCTATAAGAAAATGGAGATGATGCCAAGCCCATAAGCTTAATTTTAAGGATTAGAAGAAGAGGTATGTCGGTGGTTCTCAAAGTGTGCTCTCTGAACTGGCAGCACCAGCATCATCTACTAGTTAGAAATGCAGTTTCTCAGGCCTCACCCAGCCCTGAGGAATCAGACAGAACCTCTGGGAGTGCAGCCAGCAGGCTGTTCTAACATAGACTGCGGGTGATTCCTATGCATGCTCAAGTTGAGAAACACTGATACATGTCAACTACATCCTTGCTTGCTTTTCTAGAAGTCTAGCTACTCTTGAGAAGTGGAAACAACTGGTGCCTCGCTCTGGCCTCTGTACCAATCCCACCTTTTGTTTTCCTTCCCAAGTCTGGTCACTGCAGATGTGGGACTTAGGTGGTCAGGCTTGGAAATCAGACATCTAAAAGGGAGCTCCAACCAGCTGTCTGTGAATATGCACACACTTGACCTGTAAGCAAAAGTGTGTGACCTTAACCTCTGAGCATACATTTTCATCTATAAATGGGAGTGATAATAGTTATGGCCAGTCATTGATCTAAGCACTTTACATCTATTACCTCACTTTAGCCTCACAAAAACCCTATGAAGGTAGTACTGTTACCTTCCCTGTTTTAGAGATGAGGGAATAGAGGCACAGAAAGGTGAAGAAGCTTGCCTCAGGGCATAGTTATCCTGTGTGAAAGCTGGGATTCAGGCACAGGCACTCTGGCCTCAGGGTCCCTCTGATACTCTGCCAGTATCACCAGGTTGTTTTGAAAATATTACTACATTTTTAAGACGTTTAGCATACGCTGTTGTGCTTTGCTGAAATGTCTCACCCTTGGATACTCATCTCTCTCTGCTCCTTGCAATGAGAACTTAGCTTAGTCACTTCACTTCTCCTGGCCTTAGTTTGCAAATGTTTAAAATAGGAGGTTAGGCTAACTTAAAGGATATAAACTGAAGCCCCTATGGCCCAAAGAATGAACTGTGTTTGGCCAGAATTTTCTCTTAAATTGAAAGTGACCATCTTTCAGGAAGTACATGCTCTCCCCTGCTCACCCCGTAAGCCCTGATTTCAGCTGTCTACCCCAAGCCAACTTCTTGAGTGACCTGACACCTGAAGCATTGAAGTTGGAGATCACTGACATTCATCACAGCCAACGGCTAAACCTGAGGTCCTACAAATTTACTATTCTTTCAATTTCACCTCTCTTCCTCCCAGCAATCTACCTTCATGCTTTACCTGGGATGTTTCTTGGGCAAAGGCAGCTCTGAGCCTTGGCTCCTTGCCTCTCACCGTTACAGAAGTCTTCTAGTTGGCTCGGCTGCCAGAGATGTCAGTGTTCCTATTGGCGTGTGCCCCAAAATTGCTGATTTATATTTGTTTCTGCAAGGGAGACAGATAAAGCTTGTTTTAGGGTGTATGGTTAATCCAATTTCAGAATCTCTTACACATGGAAATAGATTTATTTTCACTTAACTTGAAAGGTTTCCTCTTTCCTAACGCAGACTATTAAGCAATTGCTGGAAAAGGGAAGACCTTTTATTCTGCTTCATGAGTTCATGCACCCCTACACGGAATGCTTTTCATTTCCTGCAGCAGAAATGCATTCAGTATTTTTACTGGCTTTGCAAACATCCTTCATCTGGCCGCTGGGAAATAGGTGCCAGGTGTTGCTGTATTACTTTACTGCCTGACACACATAACAGGCACTCAAGCACTGCTGACTGGAGAAATGAACGAGCAAATTCTTTGTAGCAACTGGAACCCACACTACCGGTTAAGTAACACTGAACCTCATTCAAGTTATAGAAATATATGTCATTTTTAGAATTCCATATGGCTTATAAAGTGCTCACACATGTTCTCTAGAAATTATTTTCCCTATTTTAAAGTCAAGGAAATGAAGCATCCAGAGGTTAACTTCAAAGTCACACTGTGACATTCAATTTTCTGAGACAGGTTGCCATTACCAAATTAAAGCCAATATTAAAACATAGTTTTTGATGAAAAGCATTTTTGAAGTGGTGTAAGTTAAAGCTTTAGATACTAAAACATACACGGCAGGAAAAAAGCATGTCTCACAAGGTGGAAACAGTACTATTGCACAGCACTTGGGAGTTTGCAAAGCATTTTCTCCATAATTCGATTCTACCCAGTGATGCCGTCCCGTTTCAGTAAGACTGTCCCTTGCGTCAGCACCTGGTACTGCACCCTAGCAGACTAACTGCAACAAGAGCTGACTGCCCAAACATTTCTCTTTTCCAAAAGATAGGGCAGAGTGGTGGCTAAGAATGGAATTTCTTGCACACTCATGCCACCTACTGGTACTTTTCTGGTAGCAAAGGTTCCAGCTGATTTATTAAAAACATTTTTTTCAGTGTAAATTTTAGCAGGATCATTGGAGTGTTTTACTCCTTATTAGCCAAGTTCTTAAAAATACTACCCCCTCAAACTTTAAAACTCACTTCCTGTTGTTGCCATAAGGAGCCTTCTCTAACACAGAACCTGACTCACTCAGAAAGGGAAATATTTTATTCCTTTTGGCATATTGACAAGTTCCTGAAATGCCTCTGAGCACCTTGCATTGGGCTGGGAAACTCGGAGAAGGGAGATGGCTTAGCTGGCAAGAGATTACACTCGTGGAATTTTCTTGAGTTCATAGTAATGCCTCCACTTTGCCCAGTATGTTCTGGGAGGGCTCCAGGTAGAGTGGGATAGTTGAGAAGGTGGTGGCCAGTTGCTGACAGCTTCCTCCATGGCAGCTCGACTGCTGGGAGGAGAGTGAAATTCTGAGGAGTGGCTGAAGCCAACCTCCTCTCCTGGCTCAGGTACACCGGGGGATTTCTCAAACTGCACCGTCCCTGAAAACCTCTGGTCTATCCTCAAGGACACAAATATCACCTTCTGCAAAGCTGAGCTTTCAAATTTGCTTTGGATACAGGTTTTTAAAATTACTATATAGAATGTGTCTTTCTTTGTATTTTGCTTTAAATCCAGGAGCAAGAGACAACTTGTTCATCTGTAGGGCATATCAGAAGAGGTATATAAACCGTTTATCTCACAACTTTAGGATTCTTTAAAAACTGGACAAACATCATTATAGCAGTACTATGCAATAAGATAAGACCAACACAGGAGAAAGAAAATGAGTTAGTTGCTATAAGAGAAAGCTCTGGCAGGTTCTCAAAGTTAGCTTGTCTGGAGGTGGCAGGGTCAGGGAAGGTAATGGTGGCTTTTTAATTACCATTGATATTATATTCAATGAGAGTTTTATCTTTTTTCTCTTCTACTCCATGGTAGGAGAAAAATAGAAGCTTTGAAGGTTTTTGAAAGCAATGTAAAATTCTATCATAGCAGATTATGAAAAATTCCTTAAAGTGAAAAATCATGATGGTAACATTTAATAAAATGCAGATTTCAAATCCTGCTGAAAGGTTTAGCAGTACATGTTAAGTGCAGAAATGATTTAAAGAACTTTGAAAGCATTCTAGTCATTCTATAGTTTAGAATAAATTAGGTTAAATTATGAAGAATTGTTCAGTATTACTGAAAAAAGTAGTTATTCCAGATATATGCATACTGCTTATCAACAGGTTTTTATGGTCTATATTTCACTATGTTCTGACAAGATTTAAGACAGGGCTTGCTTTTACAATTCATAAGTGAGAGAACTAAGGTTCAGAGGTTAAGTGACTTCCCAAAGTCACACAGCTAAAGTTAGTCAGCATTGAAGATATGTCTTTAGATTTTACATGTAGCAGTCTTCCCAGAAACTAGATGCCTCTTTTCCAGGGACTCTTCCGCTCCTTAAAGACAGTTTATCTAATTGGTGTATTAATCCATTTAAAGACATTTTTTAAAGTAGATGGAAAGCCCTATTAATGTGTGTGTGTTTTTTTTCCTTTCCATACTTCTTAGCCTATCAGCCATTTATGACAAACACAGGCTATTATCAGGTAGCAATATGCCACAACTATAGATGTTTTGATTTTCAATAACGCTTTGAATAATGATTCTCATGTATTAGTGATGCTTTGTAGCAGCAAGGTTGTTTGAGGTGCCCATGAAAATGGGGCTCCCTTAACTATAGCATTGGCTATGACCTGGGTAATGGGCATACATGGTGCATGAATATCCCAGTCACAAAGCCAGTCCCACATGGCTTGCACATGAAGCATATTAGCTGCTTTATCTTGACTGTTCTGCTTGGCATTTATAGGGGAAGCTGGACAGTCCCATTCTCAGGGTAAACAGATCTTACAGTAGCTTTTATCCAGTGCACCAGACTGGCTGTTCCCTCAGGAATAACTTCCTGTGTACTTGGATCATGTTTAGCCATCTGCAATCTTTCAATAGGGAACTGTGGGTCCTCCATCAACCCAAACATGTTATTCCATTCTGCGGCATTTAAAACGAAAGATACTGTTCCTAAATTAGTTACTCTCATAGTCCATTTTAGCAAAGGTTCCTCAGGAAGCTGGTGATATTGATCTACAAAATGCAACAACTCCTTGTACACTATACCCTCATGTTTCAGGTTACTTGGTTTTGCCTTTCCCCTTGACTACCTTCTTGGTAACCACAGATCTGAGAGGTATTTTGTTGCTGCTACATAACGTTGCCCTTGTGGGTGGCTTGAGGCTAGTGGCTGAAGCTCAGCCCGAAACCTAGCCTTGGTGTAGCACTAAGGTTGGACCCAGCAGTCTTGTTTCATTTTAGTTATTATAGATAATATAATAACTACCTAATACCTTGGTTATATTACCAAGGTATTATACAGTTCACTTCTTATTAGCTTGCATTTCCTTATGCATCCAGTGAACCACCTCTCTACGAGTTGTATCCATCTCTAAATTTCATATACCATGGGTGGCCATGTTTTCTGACCCATCACCCTTCTATCATTTTTCTTGTACACCTTTCTGAGCCAGGGCCCTTCTAGCAAACCCCACCTCTCTGACAGCAACTGGTAATCAACTTGACCTACAGCCCTTCTCCCCTCCATGGAGGCAGCTCTGTGAGGCTGGAAGTACCAAACTCTCTTCAAGCTTGTATCATTCCCATGACCAGCTCTACTCTGGCTATCAGCCAATATTAGCATACAAAAAAGAACACACTTTCAACACTCCAAGGATTTTAGGGATTGTATGCTAAAAAATGGGGAGGTAGACCAGATGACCAAATACACATTTCACAGTATCAAAGAGACATGTTACTTTTGGAGTTTGGCAAAAAATTAAAATTAAAAAAATCTGGATTTTTTTTTTGGGGGGGGTGTTCCACCTGAGACCCATTCAGTACAGGGCAAGGGAATGAGGACATAATTCACACGTTTAACAAGCCTCCCAGGTCATCATGCTGCAGATGATTTTTAAAACCTAAATATGCAAAGTGATGTCTAGAATTACAACCCTTAACGATGCTTTGGAATGTGTATTTTATGCTTTACCACAGAAATTTCAGTTTGAGAAGCCCAATATTTTAAAATAAAGAAGTCATACAATTAGAGTATCCACCCTAATTTCTATTTAGTTCTGCTTTCTTCCTATCAGTGCAACATGCTAGCCTAATAGGAGTCCTTCAGTTTAATCCTGCTTTATTCCCAATTCACACCTTCACTAGATTAGAAGAAAATTTAATATGGCTCCTGGTGGGAAGCCGGTGTTAATCAGTTGAACAATTAGTGGGTATCTGTTTAAACTGAGATATTTTTCTAACTAATGTTTAGAAATGAATCGCCATAAACTTGCTTGAATATTTTACAACCGGTAGTTTCTTAATTCTGCACCACCAAAAATTACCTGTTGATTGACTTAAGCCTGGACTTAGGCCTAGACTCTGATTTAAACATCCCATATGACTTTATGAGTATGTAAATTTAGAAAATAGTATTGATATTTTCCCCCTCTAATCCCAAAGTAACAACTCCTAACTATAAATTTCCACATAATTACTAACATTATTTTTAACCAGAAATGTTCACTTGGGAGTCTCTCTTAAAAAAAAAAAGCACTTTAAAATCAAAACAACTTATGGTTATCATCACCTAAAACTAAGAGGAAGAATTTCCCTCTTCGGTCAAGGGAAAAAAAGCTTATAAATATGTATACTCCTTAGTAACCTACCTAGTAAGTTAATCTCTACTTGGTTAACTCTCCCACCCAAAGCAAAAATCATTCCTATTAACTAGTATTCCCATCTCAAAAGAACGTTTTTCTGTAAATAATCAACGTAGGCCTTCCAATATACATATATATATATATATATATTTGCAAATTGAAGTTTTTATTAATTTTTTATTATACTTTAAGTTCTGAGGTACATGGGCAGATCTTGCAGGACTGTTACATAGGTACACACATGCCATGGTGGTTTGCTGCCTCCATCCCCCCTTCACCTATATTAGGTATTTCTCCTAGTTATCCCTCCCCAACCTCCTCACACCAGCTATCGCTCCCCTAGCCCCTTACCCTTCAACAGACCTCAGTGTGTGATGTTCCCCTCCCTGTGTCCATGTGTTCTCAAAAAGGCAGAGGAGTTTGTTGCTAGTACCTGCCAGTCACCTAAAAGTTAACCTAGTAATATTTTTTTGTTTATATACACTGAACTATAGTTATCAGTATCTAAGGCAAAATGATCTCAAATAATATTGGCAAAGTAAACGTCTTCATGCATGAATTAGGCAGTTAACCAAGTCAGAACGTCACTATCGTTGCCAACTGAAGAAAGCTACAGCTACTCAAAGATACCATGTATTCAGAGATAAAAATTAAGATGGCAACTACACAAGATCAGTGGAAAATAAGCAGCAGTACTGCACCAATGCAAGTCAAAATATACTTTATTGTGACAGCAAATGCACATAGTGCTGTAGGTAAGACATGCTACTAGGAATCTGCATATAATCAAAAGCCAGTATGGAAATGAACAGGAATGAATGCTGTTCTTAGATTGAGTCCATGGTGAAGGGAAGAGTTTATGTCTACTTATTTCAAATTCAGTATCATACCTACTTAATCTGTTACCTATGCATCTAACCAAGAGCCCAGTGGCAAATTAAGAGGAACTTAACTGTACTCAAAAGTTACTTCCAATATCAACAACAGAAGTATTTCACTAATTCAACTGAGGCAAATTTCCTTTCTAGACAAAGGATCTAGAAATTGAGCATGCAAAACATCCATTCATTCACTCAAATAATTAGCCAGTTTTACTGTCATTTAATTCCACCAGAAGCAAATACTAGAATATCTAGAAGTAGTTTGGATAAAGAAACATTTACATTTTAATACTTTGTAATGTCATAAATTTGGGGCTAAAATAACACCAAGTCAAATGTGATCCCTTTCCATTTGACGGTACCAAGTACAGTTCTGATTTCAACAGCTGAACTTCTGAGGGAAGAGAGCTGAAAAAAATGCTAATAAGAGATCTAGGCCTTTGATGGAAACTATTAGGCTCTACAGACTTGTCAAAAATCAATGCAAAACTTGGGGGAAAGGCTGAAGTGCTTTGTAAAGCAGTATTTTTAGATAAGTTGCTTCATTTCCCCCTTTTCTATAACAGATGCAGGTTAAATTTTTCTTTTGCATGAATGCACACTGACATTCTGTTCAACTGTTTCTAAATGCAATACTGAAGGTTTAAACAGTATGCTTTCATTTAAACAAAGATTATATGCATGGTCAATTTAGCTTAAGAGATGAAAAGAAACACTTACTATACTATGAAAATTTTATAAGGTGTTTGTAAAAGCAACACAGGACCAAAAACATCCAACTATTACTTTATTTATATTACTATGCTTAAGTTACATGGAAAAAGACAACCCAGCAGTTCTGTCCCATCTCAGAAAAAGTTTCCAATCAACACCAATTATGTAGTGACAAATAACCAGGAATGGTGACATCTTTGGGTCAAGACTGACAAAGAAGAATGGGCTCTGGTGCTACGGTTCATCTCCAACAAGAATATGGCACACTGGCCAGCACAAGCCATGCTAACACTGAGCCTTTAGCGCTGGGCACAGATTCGGATCTCTTCTCTGAAGCTAGCAAATCAAGTGAAATAACTGAGTTTTAAAAAAAAGTTTAAAATGAAGCCCAAGTTTAAAAACCATACTCCTAACACTTTAATCCTTTCAAAATTTACATAAAACACACCTTTTCACTCTAACAGCCCAGATTTTTTTCCTTACATAGCCCACCATATAGCTGCAGACAGATTCTGCCTCAAGATGTAAACATAGGGTAAAAAATTAACAGCATCTGCATAATATTCTGTCTACACACTGCCGCTGGATGGAAAATACAAAATTAAAAAAAAAAAAAGAAAGAAAGGTTCCATCTTAGATTCTCACAACTCTTGTTCCGTAGTTCATGAATCCGACTCTGATGCTAAGGTGACAGTGTATGTAAGTAGATTTTTGTTTTCAGTGAAGGAGACCTGGGAAAAGATGGATTTATCTCTATTTCTTCAAGAGTTATCAGATGGTACATGCTCCTCAAAGCCCTCACTCTCTCGAACTAGAGCACGTTCCAGGATCACGCGGCCTTCCTTATATCGCTGGCTGTCTTCAGTGGCAAATTCATAGATCCATCCCAGTTTGCTATTGCAGTTTTTGCAGCTCACATCTCGAACCATGTGGCGGCCAGTGAGCATGACTCGATCTTGAACTTCACTGTACTGCAGGTTAACTACCTAAGAAAGGGAAAGCAAAAACAAAATTGCAAAGGCATGTAAGTTATTTGCCAACTGAGTACAAAATATTATGGTTAATGCAACAGCAACTTCAGAAAAGGAGAGAGAAGTTGTTACTTTAGTCAAACCTATAATACCCAACACTTATCTACAGAAGCTGCTGGGACAGGCAGACATCTGGAAATTGCACTACACTAGACATCTAATGTGATCATACATTACTGTACTAGCCTAAGTCACACTATTTAAACAAACTAGTTACATTTCTGTGTTCAAGGTAAGAGAGTCCTGGAACTGGAGCCATAAAATGTTAGGTTTGGGTCCAATTGTAGTAATTCATTATTCAATGATGAGCGCAAATAATACAATGTAAAAGAACCTAGTGCACCATAGTTATTCCATAAAACAGTCTGTCAGTTTGTTTCTGATAAACAAACTGGGGCAGATTAAACTTACCATAGACCACACATTTGCAATGCATAGCTTTAAAGTGAGTTCAAAGACAATGGACACAGTGAAGTGGGTCTGAGACAGTCTGTGAAGAATTTCCACTGATTCTGAATACCCAACAATCTTCTACAGCTTCCTTTTCTGTAAGGGGCCAGATAGTACATATTTCTGGCTTTGATGGCTATGTGGTCTTTGTTGCAACTATTTAACTCTGGCACTGTAGCATGAAAGCAGGCACAGACAATACATAACGCACATGCATAGCTGTGTTCCATTACATTTACAAAAGCAGGCAGCTGTTCCACTGCAGTGTGCCCTCCTCTGCACCTAAACAAAGGTCAAAGAATATGCTCCATCAGTTCTCTGAGAAAAGCTTCTTTCTACCTGGAACAGAGAAGTGTCCACTGAGGAAGTTGATCTGATCTTCTAAGAATAGCACCCTAGACTAGCTATGTTCCTTAACATAAAATACTTGGAAGTTCAACTTTTCTATTATACACTAGATTCCAGGAAGCAGAATCACAGCATCTAATTTCAAGGCAAGCTAGAAATGAGAGAGACAGGCAGACTGGGTACACACTTGCAAATCAGAAAAACACTCTTCCAGTCAGCAAATGCATGTAATAAATCAAATCAGAATTGGAAGAATGATTGCTAAGCATGAAATAGAGCAAGAAAAGTTGGTTAGATGATCCTTATCCGCTGTCAAGTTATAATAGTTTAATGCCACTATCTCCCTATACAGATAAATCAGTGACATGTGGAGAAGGGAGGTGGGTATCTTGAACCCTTCCTTCCATAGTCTTGTGCTGAAGTCACTACCAAATTCTTACACTGAACATTTCCTAAGGCAACAGAGACCACGCTTCTTGTACTTCTTCAAACTTCCAAGGTTAAAAATCACATCCTAGTAACACGTTCCTAAGGTCCCATTCAAAAATAAGCTAGTGAGCAATCATTTCTGTAGATTTCAGCTCTCATTCTGACTCTTCCCGGTATCTCTAAGCTCTGAGAGGGTATTCTGGTGTTGCTGTCAAATATAGCCAATAAACCCACTTAGGAATTAAAACTTTTTCTTACTAACCTTGTTAAAAAGGAATGCTCTGCCAGTGGCGCCTGTGAAACGAGTGGAGATGAGTTCTGAGCGGTTGGTCAGGATCGTATCACAGTTTGCACAAGAAAACAAACGGGTACCACCGATATGATCAAGGAAAATTCTGCCCATTTTTATGGCTGAAGTTCTGAAAACCTAGGAGCAAATAGAAAAAGATAACAAATGCGTTATAATACACATCAGTACCTACTTGGGGGTGTCATAGAGAACCATTTATATACATATTTATGTAATCTCGGCTTTGTAGTACTGGATATGTGAAACAGCTGATCCTGAACAAAAAGATCCAAAGTTCACACACTGAACAAATAAAGAGGCATACCTAAGCTAAGATTCTAAAAGCAGTGAGCCAAGGAAGTAAACATATTAGCCAAGGCCAAAGAATGGTCTCTCATGGCTGGTGTGGAAAAAGAAAATGAAAAGTGGAATTTCAGAAAATGAATGATGTAAAGCACTGGCAGAGGAAGAAAAGGGTTTAGCACAAATGTTAAGTATATGTCTTGAGCATATATAATTTAAGAAAAGAATTGAGAGATTTTCATTGGGATAAGAGTAGAAAAAGGGGCAATTAGAAAACAAGAAGAGAGGAGTCTGGTTTGAAAACATAGGGTGAGTAGGTCTGTGGTCACCAGGTGCAGTTACAACTATACAGAGGTGATTACTAACTTTAAGTCAACGTCTAGGGAGCACTATTCTAGGTACTTATATCAAAATTGTCACAACTCTGTGAGGTTGTTACCACCACTTCAGAGACCATCCAAGTCAAGTCTAAAAAGGTTATTAACTGGTCAAAGTTTACAAAGCTGTTAACTACAGAAAAGTACAGGATGCAATTCACCTAACTCAAAGTTCTTCCATGATCCTACACTGCCTCCAACATGGTCCAGGCTGGCATAAGGCTAAAGCTATGACAACAGAATAAAGGAAATAAAAGCTTTCCCATATATTAACTTGCTTATCTTTAAGAAATCTTACTGATTTAATAAATCACAGAATCGCTGAAACACTGAAAAGATGTAAATTTGAAATGTGTCTGAAACAAGACTAACACTTTAGAGGAGTTACTATATGCAAAAGTTACTATATTCAAAAGTTAGAGGAGTTACTATATGCAACTTCTTAAATTCATTACAGCTAATTCTCCTAAACAGTATTTTTAAAGATCTAGATGTAGTCAAGAATACCCCACAGTTTTCATTTTAAAAAATAATTTATTCTTGGGTATAGTTATCAGCTCCTGTGTTTTAAATATGTATTATACATCTTTCCAATGGCATGCAGAGCTAATATAATTGCCACTGTGGAAACAAAAACCTCTAGAATGCATGTTTGTAATGACAATCTACTGTTGTCTTCTTAAGATCGGGGAAATTCCATTACAAATTTAGAAGGAAATTCCATTCCTTCTATATCTATGAACTTCCCCAGCCATTAGGCAGTCCTAATGTCATCACAAAAATCATTATGACTCCCCTTAAACATTATGAAAGTTTAATAGGGAATAAAAAACAAATGGTGAATATAATTACAATGTACAGCTAGTAAAAGGAAAACCAGCATATTAACAAGAGTCACAATGAATAAACCTTGCACTAAAAAACAGATTTAAGGTATAATATTTAACTTTCTGATTATATTTCTATAAAATGACAACAAAAGGAAACATGTATGGCCTTATTTCAGTCTTTAAGATTACCGCATTATTTTTTCCAGATGATTAAGAATACAACACTTGGCCAGGCACGGTGGCTCAAGCCTGTAATCCCAGCACTTTGGGAGACCAAAGTGGGCGTATCACCTGGGATCAGGAGTTCAAGACCAGCCTGGCTAACATGGTGAAACCCCCTCTCAACAAAAAATACAAAAATTAGCCAGGCATGGTGGCACATGCCTATAGTCCCAGCTACTTGGGAGGCTGAAGCAGAATGGTTTGAACCAGGAGGCAGAGGTTGCAGTGAGCCAAGATCGTGCCATTGCACTCTAGCCTGGTGACAGAGCAAGACTCTGTCTCGAAAAAGAAAAGATAATACAACATTTATTATTTATTTACATGTAAGTCAGAAGTTGCAAATTCGAGGCCTACAGGCTGAATTTATTTGGTAGCCTAGAAATACGGCAGTGGACAGATACAAAAACCTTTCTTTAAAAAGTGTATGTGGACATGGTCTGTATTATTTGGGTCACACAGTTTTTAATCTTTATTTTAAAAAGTTGACATTTAAAATTTGGAAGATCTCATTAAAGAGCCCATAGTTTGGATTTCTTTTTAACAATGGGGAGGACACGTACTCTCCTATGGTAACAACAAATTACAACTGAGTTGCACCCTCTAACTCCCACCAGGCCATTTTATTTGCTCAGTCTCCACTCTGTTTCACACAATTACTTCACCTGTTTGGTCCTTGTACCAATATTTGAATTTATGACTCCTGATATAAATAAAACATTCAACAAACCTGTGAGCAGTTAAGTTTGGTCATGTTTCTGAATCTTGATCATTAACAGAAGGGAATTAATGGCAAGGTTTTGGAGTCTCAGCAGTTAAAGTATAGGCCTCAGATTCCATATGTCTTTGAAGCCTAGTATTTGTGCAGTCATTTGTAACCTCCATCAGCTAGGGCCTCTGGGACTCATTATTTTAAAGCCAATTTCCCTTAAGACTTTTAAATACAATATCCATGTTGTAATTTATTTCAACCATAATGGAGAGTAACTAGCTGTTTCTACAATGACCACTGTGAAACCATACTGTTGTAGAAAATGCACTGGACTTTGAAATGAACTCTCCCTATACCTTATGCCTGTATCATTTTAGCTTTGGCTAAAAACTACTCTGATCATTTCCTACTTAGGGTAAATAGAGTTAACATGCCTTCTTTTCCCTGATTCCATCTATTTTTTGTCTTTACCCAAGTATTTTTACTGGATTCAATATGATTCATTACCAAGACCAAAAATATCTGAGCAAAACCTTATGTTACACTATTCCTAGTTGTGGTTGCCATTTATAGAGAACTATATATATAGAACTGTAAAATGTAGTTTTTGTTTGCCAAGAAAGGTAAGTTAGAATGCCACAGGATCTAGCAGAAGCAAACAAAACATCACTTGCTGTCAAAGGTCTTTAGGAAGTGGAAAAACCTCTGCAGGGTCCTTAGGCTCCAGCAGGTAGCCCTGGCCTTTGCAGGGTTAGAAACTCAACCCAAAGCTGATACTATACAAACTCTCGAGAGGCTGATATCCATTAAAATGCCACTGCTATGGTTTCAGTGTTTGTGTACCCCTCCCAATTCATATGTGATAATACCAGGTGATTAGGTCATGAGCACAGAGTCCTCAAAAACAGAATTATTGTCCTTATAAAACGGTCCCAGAAAGCTGCCTTGCTCCCTTCCATTATGTGAGGACAAAGCTAAAAGGTACCATCAACAGACACTGAATCTTATCTTGGACTTCTGGCCTCCAAAACTGGGAGAAATAAATTTGTTCATAAGCCATCCAGTCGATAGTATCCTGTTAGAGCAGCCAGCATGAACTGATAGCCACTTTCTTATTTAAAGAGGGCAGTCATTAAAAAGCTAAGATATAACGCTTGAATCAGGCTTCTCTGGACCTGAATAACATATTGAGCTCTGCCTTAGACCTAATAATTATTTATTGTCTATGCTGTATGGGACATTGTACTTGGTACTTACATACCACATTTAATTTTGACAATTTTTTAAAGTAGGTATTTATCACCTCACTTTTATAGATGAAGAGACTGTGACTTTCCAGAAGTGGCCAAACCACTGCATTCTCTTCTCTCTCTAGTGATTAGAGGGCTGTCAGATTTTCTCTCTTCCTCAGGGTTTACCATCAGCCTCTCCTGCCTCCATGCTGTTCCTCCTGTATTCCCTGTCTTGGTTGGTGCCAACTGTAACCACAAACTCTCCTAAACTAGAAACCCTGGTAATTCATTTAAAAAAACTGCAAAATTAGCAGAACTTCCAAAATCACATTTGGAAGTCTTTCTCCCTCACCCTCATCATCTTACAATCAAACTCTCCTCACATTTGGATAAAACTTTCAGGGTCAAGGAGTGTATACTGTTAAATCCAACATACATTCATACCTGCCACTTCATTTCTGCTACATAGAGCTATAAAAATATGGTCAAAGGCATGTGCCACCCCTTTCTAAAAGCTCAAGAGACTGTTCCTTTATAAACTTTGTGTAATTTTTTTCTGACAGAAAATTGCTAATTATTTTAAAAACAGAAAAAAAAAACAGCTTTATTAAGGAATACTCTACATGACAAAGTTTACTCACTGTAAGTATACAATTCAATGACTTCTAGTAAATTTATAAAATTGTGCCACCATCAACACCAACTGGCTTTAGAATGCTTCCATCAGCTCCTCAAAAATTCCCACACACCAGCCTGCAACCAATATCTTCTCCAACTCCCAGCCCCTGGCAACCACTGATCGGCTTTCTATGATTGCTTTTATATTCAAAATATTTCCCAGGTATGCTAATCACCTTGCTTGGACTTAGAGTAATTCCAGATTTCTTCAGTCACATATTTCTAAAACATCTTAAGAGTGAGCTGCTTTCACACACAGCTAGTGTTCAGTGTTGATTCTGGGGGCACCTTACTGTGTCCTTTAGTAGTAGCACACATGCTTTGGTATCTGTCAGTGCTGAAGTTCCAAGTTTATAGCTGAAACCAGAGCTACACTCATCATAAAGTTTAAGTTTTATTTAAGATGTTTCCTACCATATAATGTTATAAATAAGGCCTCTTTGGTACCATCTTTTTGTAGTTCCAGGTTATAAAAATCCTAAAAAGGCTGAATAAGAAAAGTCCCAAGCTTGATTGTTCACCCGAAAGCCTATTCTTAGTTTATTTGAAATTACTTGAAACTGTGAGGGTCTGGGATGAAAATATAAAAATATAAGTGAAATTTATAGATGATTTCATTGATCATATTTCAGTATTTTCAATTTCCTCTCTCAAATAGCATATTTAGTTATCCAGAATTTCCAATTTTTGTCAGGAGACTCTGGTGAAATATTAACATTTTAGGACCTCTGCTGTGTTACAGAATTTTTACTTACAGAATCTAAGAGGGGAAGAAAAGATAATTCTCTTCAGAAATCTGTCAGAATCTCTAGGAATGCATTATTTTAAAATGCAATGGATATGATGGACTATATAATTTCCCAGTTTGCTTCCACATCTATAAAACAATTTTCTAGAAAGACTATTGGTTTATTTTACACATACACTAACAAACGAGAAACACGGTTATCTGTTCATTTGTCTGGCTCATTGCTAACTGTTTTCCTTAAAAGCAGGGGTCAGCAAACTAAGGCTGTGGGTCATTTCAGCTCTCCACCTGTTTTTGTACTGCCTACAAGCTGAGAATGAATTTGTACTTTTAAACGGTTGGGGGTGGCTGAGGGGAGAATATTTTCTGACACGATTTGATAACATTCACACTTCAGAGTGAAAGTTTTTAGGAACACAGCCACACCTGTTTGTTTACACTTAACTCCTTCCACATTACAATGGAGAGGTATGAGTTGCTGCTACAGAAACCTTCTGGCTTGCAAAGTTTTAAGTATTTCTTACCTGGTTCTTTACCAAAAAAATGTTTTCTCTACTTAAAAACACATTCTGATAGGGAAAGCAGTCTTTCTCAGAAAAAAATGGAAACTTGGCTGGCATATGGGTTTAAGGCTCAGCAGGAGTATTTGAAAAGATCAGTTTAATCCCATTCCCCTTTTCTTTACAGATTTTCTACCTAAAATCCTTAACTTTCTCTAACTAGTTCAACATGTTGAAGATCAACTCTAATAAAGATTATAAAAATAGGTAACAACTACCAGCTGCTGTCTCCTCTCTCTACCCCAGGACTTAAATTGTGGAGCTGAAATACTTGAACTCTGGAGACTCCTGGGTTCAAATCTCAGCTTCCCCTTTAATAGCTTTGGAAACACTGGGTAAGTTGTCCTCTCCTGTTTCATCTGTAAAACGGAGAGAGTAGCAGCTATTTCTGAGGTAGAGAAATTAACTGGAGAAACTATATTCTGAGAACAGTGCATAGCACACAGTGAATGGTCAATAAAGGTCAGAAAAATTAGATTACCTTTTTCAACATTCCCCATCCCAACTTGCCACAGATAAGAAAAGCATGGCTCAGAAAGGATATGAAACAGTAGCAATTAACTGGCTTCACTTTCTGTTAATTATGCTAAAGCTAAGCAACCAGATGATAGAAACTGGAAGCTGGAGGAAAGTTAGAAACCTTCTGAAGCATGTCATGGTTCTAGGTCTTAAAATAATTACTTGCTGTTCCTATAATTAATAATCCAGTTTGTTTTAAACCCTGGCAAGTGGAATTAGCCAAGGGAGGCCCTACTTCCCAGCTTTTAAATTACTAGGGAGGGTAGGTATCTATTTGCATCTCATAGGACCTTCTGATGGAAAAACACCCAGTTCACAGATACACTTTTCCTTAGAAATGGAAACCATCCCCTCAGGGCATTCCCAGACTACACACTCCACCAGATCCCCAGAGTTGGACAGACCAGAGTGGGTTTTCCATTGCACCAGAAGATAGGACAAAGACAAGGTACGAAGACTCTGCTGCAGGCAACAGAGTATGTAGACATCTACTGAAGAAAGGGTTAAAGGAACCTGACCCTAGCAGAGGTGGTTTTGTTTTGCAATGATTCTGCTAAAATGGAATCCGGTGAAAGCAAGCTTTCACATCTCATTTTTAATCTCCTCCCTCACCAAAACAAAGGATAAAAACCCAAATAACTTTCAAGAGTGCTGGGTTGATTACTATAATAAACACTTACTGGTACTGTTACTGTAATTTCATCCAACTTTTTATACTGAGTTGTGACTAAATGCTATTAAAAAATCTACATGAGAAAACAGTTTGATCCATACAACCAACTTTCCAATTTTTGTGCAAAATATGTAACAAGCCAAGTTTTCAGTGACACAAGCAATCTCTGCTATCTTCTTGCATTACCTGACCAATTTACTTTGCTGTGTCAAATGATGTCCTGGTTGTGGAATCAGGTCTTCATTTGCAGTAAGTTTAAAGGATATGTTTTTTGTTCTCCCCCATCAATAATGCCTTATTTTTGTTTTGTTAGATGACTTCCAAGTTCACTATATTTCAATAGTACTTATATTTGTTTAATTATTAGAAAATAGACCAGTCATTTAACTCATGAAGCCGGTGTGTTAGTGCATAATGAGTTGCTCATTTCCCCAAAACCCTGGCAAGACAATGTCATGATCTCTCGTTTGCTGTGATGCAATACCAAAAGCCTCTAACTAGATAGACTGAAGTGTAAGTTAACTGTCTGGCTTCCTGACTCAAGTGTCAAGTAGCAAGTTCATGTCTAGCTAAGGTTCAGTTCCTGCATTACACTGACATTACTACACAGCATTACCTTAAAACCAATATTAATCTAGATAGGCATTCACGATTAAACCTCAAATGATATTTTGGGCACCAATATACCTAGGACTATCTTCATGTCTCATGAACTATTTTTCGGAGGGTAGTAGCTAGTTTAATTTCTTCTTTTCATAATTTTTGGCCTTATTTCCTTTCACTTTGTTTCTAAACCTGTTTATTTTTCCCACTACTTAAATAGAGAAAAGGGAAATTAGAGAAAAGTTTGCAATGTTCCAACCAGGTAACATTATTTTCCAAGCCACATATATTTTACTAAGCTTGTTTAGAAAAGTGACTGTTAAAATCCAATTTTCTTAGTTTTCTGGTTTAGAGTTAAATAACTTGAGCACATTTCATCATGCCCCTTTCCTAGAAGACAGTTGCTAGAGATAAAATGTAAAAAAGGTTTGTACAGGACACTGGGCTGGGTGAGGGTGTAGTAAAAGTAAACAGTTGGCTGGGCACATTGGCTCATGCCTGTAATCCCAGCACTTTGGGAGGCTGAGGCGGGTGGATCACGAGGTCAAGAGATTGAGACCACCCTGGCCAACATGGTGAAACCCCGTCTCTACTAAAAAAAATAAAAATAAAAAAAATAAAATTAGCTGTGGGTGTTGGCCCACACCTGTAGTCCCAGCTACTCGGGAGCCTGAGGTAGGAGAATCGCTTGAACCCGGGAAATGGAGGTTGCAGTGAGCCGAGATCTTGCTACTGCACTCCAGCCTGGTGACAGAGAGAGACTCTGCCTCAAAAAAAAAAAAAAAGAAAGAAAGAAACAGTTCCTTTCAATGAGCCTACATTCTACCCGGTGCTCCAATACATACCCAGAGATAAAGGGAATATGTGGGAACTATTTTGTGTGCCAAATTCCTGTAGGCCTGCTTTTTCTTCTAGGCCCCCATCTGCCCATTAGTAACCCAAAGTCTCTTCTTCATTTGCTAGGTTGAATCAACACCAATCCATTTCTGAATGCTTTCTACTTCTACTGATTTCTCGCTTGAATTCTTGTAACATCTCACAACTTACTAAATATTTAACTATGTATTGTTGCTCGACTGCATTTGTCCATAACTTCTGATTAAACTGTAAGCTTCTAGAGAAACTATTCTAAATTCTTTGTAATTTACTTCTTACCTAACCCAGTACAAGTATGTCATAAACTTAAAGGAAACGAATCCACCAAGGCACTTCACAACTGGCAAGAATATGTACCCTGGAAACACCACAGGCCTTTTGGTTCCTCTTTGGTAGAATGCAGCTGGACACTGTATATGTGGCTATGCAAAGTTAGCTAATATCCTACTACTCCCAGTTTCTTCACCACCAAGTCTACTAATTTTCCAAAAACACAAGGTTAGCCCGAGGTTACTTCAGGTTTTCCATCTGTCAAGACGACGTGGAATAAAAATCCTCAGATTACCAACAGATCTCTGTAAACAGAAAAAGTTTAAAAATAAATGAGCTGTACAGCGTCCCAGACTCTCCCTTAAAAGGGAGATTAGTTGGTGTCAGGATTAAACACATCTTTGTAGTATTTCAGTTTACCACTCCCGCTGATCCCGACACTCATTTGTCCCACCTACCTGCAGAGGAGTGTACCGGAAAGGGTTGGGGCACGCCCACCCTCCCAACAGTGAGCAGGGGGCAGGCCGCGGCCCGAAGCCTGCAAAGCGGGGTCGGCCCGGGCGACCCCCGGGTGGGCTCGGCCGGCAGCCGCTGTTGTACCCGCGAGCGCCCCCGCTGGCCCAGCTGATGGCGGCCACGTGACGCCCGCCGGCCAATCGGGAGGGCCCGGGGCGGCGGAGCGCGGTGGCGGCGACGGGGCCTCCCCCGGCACAACAAACACCGGCAGGAAACAGCTGAGCCGGTGGCCAGCGGGCTCCCGTGTTCCGACACCCGGCGGGCTGCCCAACTGTCACCCCGCGCCGTCAGCCTCGCGTCCTCTGGGCAGGAGGGCGGGGCAGGCGAACGTTCATTCTATGGGGCCAAAGGGAGACGCCGCCCCAGCTCGGGGGCTGGGCCGCTGGGGCCGGGCGTGGGCCCTGCTCAGGATAGTTCAAGCCGTGCGGTCATCGAGGCCCAAACAGCTCGGTCAAGTTCTGACTTGGCTTCGGGGCGGGGCCCGGGGGACCCTGCGGGCGGAGACCGGGCGCGCCCCCGACGCTGCGGCGGGTGGGGGCAGGGCGGCCGCGGCGCAGAGGGTTGGGGGTCGCGGCCAAACCGTCCGCCCAGGGGGCGCAGTGGGCCTCGGCGGCGGGGAAGCGGGGCGGGGACGCGGGCGCCGCGCGGAGGGGTCGCGGCTGTTGTCGCGGCGGTCGCCCGGCTGCGGGGCGGGGGCGGGGGCGGGCCGACGCCGGCCTCCACGCCAGGCCTCACAAAGAGCAGACAGCCCCGCGCGTCCGCCTCCCGTGCCGGGGCCCAACCCTGAGGGGCCGGAGGCGGCCGCGTCGAGAACCTGGGAGAAGCGCGGCGAGGAAGAGGCACTTCCTGCCTGGGCCCCCAGCCCTGGGCCGATCCCGAGTGCCTCGAAGCCGCCCAACCTGGACGGGCTCCTCAGCGCCCCCGGCCCCGAGCCCAGCCCCTCCCGCGGGACTCACCCTGAGCGGCGGCGAGATCCGCAGCTGCCAGCGGCTCCTCGCTCCTCAGCTGGTTTGAAGCCCCTCGGCCAGCAGTCTCCAGGTTTAGTCAGGCCCCGGCCTTGGCTCCGCCTCTCCCTGGTTGGGCCTCAACGTCAGTCACGCAGCGTGGCTCCGCCCCTCCTGCAATTGGCTCTCCCAGTTGGCCCGGAATACCCTTCATTTCTAGGCCCCGCCCCTCGCCTCGACTCCCGGCCTTTTCCGCGGGACCCCGCCCCTTCTCTGGCTCCCCCTCCCCCACTCCCTCACTCCTCCACTTCGCGGCCCACCCCTCCCAGAAGCCGCAGACCCAGGGCAGGCTTGCGACAGCTCGCCCCGCCCCTGACCCCCCCTTCCCCGCGCCTCGGATTCGTACAGCCAATCGAAGAGGCTAACTCTACCCCCTCTCTTGAGGCGGCCAATGCGGTGAGACTGGGGACCCACCTCCCCCTTTCAGCTGAGAGCACACAACACAGCATCCACGTGAGTCAGCTTCTTAAAGGAGAAGGCTCAGCCTTTCTAATTGCGGCAGCTGCGAATCATTAGCGTCACCCGGTGGTGACTGGGGCCGAGCTTCCTGATACCTAGTGAGGCCCAGTGATGACAAATGAAAACAAGTTTCCTAGACAAACAGCTACCTAGGTAACTAAAGTGCACCGTGTAATTTGTTTTTTTGAGGCCGTTTCCCCTGACGTGGTAGAGGGCTGTCTTTTGCTTTCAAACCCCTAGCCCTTCGAGTCTGAGCACATAGGCACTCCTAAAAAAAAAAAATCTGTGGATAAAGGATTTTTCAACTGTACCTGACTTTATTTACAATTCATTGAGCTTTTTTTCTGGGTAGTGGAAATGATTCTCAAAAAGATGAGAGTCTTCTATATGACGAATTTCTGCCTCAGAGAGTGAGATTTGCTTATTGAAAAGGGCAGCTGTTCCCTTAATCCTCATCAATGCTTAAGATGGAAGGTTTTGCTTTTCATTCCATTAGAGTTGCCCAGGTAATTACATCTCAGTTGGCTGACTTAAGATAAAGCAAAAATATTTGATGACGCATACCTCTCAGATATAAAATGTAAGTTAACATTTGGGGCTAGTTTGCAAGATAGTTAAAGTCATTCTTGGTGGAAGAGAAGTTCCGAAGCAAATTCTAGCACTTGACTCCCGTTTACCCCCAAATCCGTAAGTATTTTCATTCAGTTTGTATAAAGTTAACCTGAGCACCAAAGGCAAAAGGACTGGTTATCTTTAGATAAGTAAGTTTTCCAGGAGATAACAAAGTTTTAGACAGTATTTTAGTTTCTTTTCCTTTCTATTTTCAATTAACATTAATTAATATAAAAGTTATGCATTTATTGTAGGAAGTCATACTGCCTCATTTGATAAGAAACTTCTGGCTTCTAGTAACAGCTTCATGTCTATCTTCTATTCTTCCCAAACTGAATGTATTATACATAGAAGCATATTGTACTTCTTGTTCTGCAACCTGCTTTTTTTTCACTCAACAGTGTGCTATAGTTATCTTTTCATGTCTGATGTATATTTTATCTACAGATTTACCTTTGTTTCCATAGTTTTCCATGGTAGGCATTCACCATCTTTTTTTTATTTTTATTTTTATTTTTTGAGATGGAGTCTTGCTCTGTCGCCCAGGCTAGAGTGCAATGGTGTGGTCTCCACTCTCTGCAACCTTTGCCTCCCAGGTTCAAGCAATTCTCCTGCCTCAGCCTCCCAGGTAGTTGGGGCTACAGGCACCCATCACCATGTTCGGCTAATTTTTTGTATTTTTAGTAGAAACAGGTTTTCACCATGTTGTCCAAGCTGGTCTCAAACTCCTGGCCTCAGGTGATCTGCCCTTCCTGGCCTCCCAAAGTGCTGGTATTACAGGTGTGAGCCACCACACCTGGCTTTCACCATCTTTTACTAAACATTTTTCTACTGTTTTACTAAATGTTTTTTCATATGCAGCTTGCCTTCAGTCTTTGGAATTAAAAATACTGCTGTAATCAACACCTGTGTACGTGGATAAAATATTCAAGTATTTCTGAATATAATCATTTGAAAAGAGAGTACAGTAAGTACTTACATGTATTGTTAAATAAACATTGTCCCCACTGTTTTACCAGGTACTTAAAGTGTTCATTTCTATCAGACAAATTCATAAAAGTTATTACTAGTTTGTAATGTTTCTTTTTCTAAAGAATGGGCATGCAATTTTATTAAATATCTTTTAGTGTCCATTGAAATGACCATATTTTTTCCCCTTATTCTATTTTTATGTGTATTACAGTAGCCCATCTCCACCATTAAACTAGCTTTGTGTTTCTGGGATAAAAACTCCTTTGTCATTTGACATATGCTAACACGGACATTCTTTGAGTAAATAAAATCAAAAACAGGAGTATACCAATATACACCAACATACCCTGCTGCTTTATTCTGGTTACTGACTGTACTTTCTGTCTGAAATTGTCTGCTGTGTCCCCAACAGATGACTATATTTAGTAACTACAGACCCTGAATCAGGCTTTCAGAATACCCTTCTTTTTATTTATTTAGTAGAGATGAGATCTTGCTATGTTGCTGGCGTTGGTCTCAAAATCCTGGGCTCAAGTACTCCTCTCTCCTCTGCCTTCCAAAGTGCTGGGAGTACAGGCATAAGCCACTGTGCCTGGCCAGAATGCCCTTCTAATGATGCTTCTGTGGACTTCTCGTTTACTCTGATTTTCTTTCTCTTGTTTTTGGAGCTGTTCCTTTAGAGGTGAGACCACCTTTCAAGTGGGTGAAATCAGCTGTGACTCTCTCATTGCCTCTGTGTACTTCCCACAGCCTAGTAAATCTTCTCCTTGCTCCTCAAGCCCTGAAACATTTGGGCCTCCACTCACCTGTCTTACTCTCTGTGGGGATCTTGCCTCATAATTTAGAGTCAGATGAAGACTGGTAGAAATGAACTGCCTCACATTTTATCTGTCTCAGCATATCTTCCTGTGTCACCTATTTTCTGCAGGTGTGGATAAAAGATAGTCTCTCCTGATAATCCTCAAAGCCTGATGGACACCTATTCCTGGAGAACACTCTGCATTCTGAAACTCATTCTGTCCTAAACGGATCCCATATCTCCTCTCAATAGCAGAGAAAAACAACAAACATTCCTGTAGGCCTAGGACTGTCATTTCCCTTGTATCTGTTCAAGGACCACGATACCTTATCTGCTTCAGTGGCTGCAAGTGTTTATCATCTCTCTCTTGTCTGTGCCCTGCATAGAAGTGATCAGCCCTCAAATCCAACACTCCAGTTTAGACCCCAGTAACCTCTTACTGGTCAGTTCAAATAGCCTTTTAATAACTTCTCTCTATCTTTCCACTTGCTTTATATTGACATCATATTCATTGTTTCTCCTGCATCTTGCTACCTGTATCATGGATGATGTCTGCATCACAAGGACCAGGATGCCATCTAGGGACAATAGAGCAGTGATCTGGGAGGAACCCGGGTCCCGAACATTGTGTGGAGTACAGCTGTCCTAAGCCTGGACTGCATTATGTGTGTGTTTATTTTAACCTGACCTTATGAGAGCTCTGGGTAATGTAAATAGAATAGCTCCTTTAGCAAGTGTCTTAGTCAGTTTGGGCTGCTATAACAAAAACGTCATATACTGGTGGCTTAAATAACAATTTATTTCTCATAATTTTGGAGGCACTGGTAGATCTGGCATCAGGTGGGGGCCTGCTTCCTGGCTTGTAGAAACAGAAAGTAAAATGGTATTTGCCAGGGGCTGGGTGAAATGAGTTATTGTTTAATGGGTATAGTTTCCATTTTGTAAGATTTAAGTTAAAAGAAAAACTGTAGCCAAATTAAATTTAAAGGAGTTTAATTGAGCAATGAACAATTCGCTCCCAGAATCAGCAGATTCAGAGACTTCAGTGCAGCCACATGGTACAAGAAGATTTATAGACTAAAAAAGGGAAATGATGTACAGAAATCGAAAGAGAGGTACAGTACAGCTGGATTGGTTACAGGTTGGTGTTTGCCTTATTTGAGCACAGTTTCAACACAATAGTGTATTCATGGTTGAAGTATGGCCTCTGGGATTGGCCAAGACTCAGCTGTTGTTACAGGTGCATACTCCCAAGTTACATTTTCAGTCTTATCTATGTATTAAAAACCTAGGTGGCGGTTCATCCACGGGGACTCAACTATGTAAGTACAGAGCCCTTCTCAGGCCATATATAGTTCACTTTAACAAAGATGAAAAGTTCTGGAGATCTTTTGCATTACAATGTGAATACTTAATGTGACTGAACTGTACACCTAGAAATGATTGAAATGGTACTCTTTTTTAGATATGGGGTCTT
The DNA here is from genome assembly GCA_963574635.1 of Cheracebus regulus. Taxonomy (NCBI): domain Eukaryota; kingdom Metazoa; phylum Chordata; class Mammalia; order Primates; family Pitheciidae; genus Cheracebus; species Cheracebus regulus. Next base: position 128,798 of record CAUYQU010091174.1, read on the forward strand.
GTTCTGTTGCCATGGCTGGACTACAGTGGCATGATCAAGCTTGCTGAATGTAACCTTGGACTCCTTGGTTCAAGTGATCCTCTTCCTTCAGCCTCTCAAGTAGCTGAAACCATAAGCATGTACCACTATGCCTGGCTAATTTTTATTTTTATTTTTTGTAAAATAATAAAACAGTGAGACAGGTCTCACTAGGTTGCCCAGGCTGGTCTTGAACTCCTGGCCTTAAATGATTCTCCCACCTTGGGTTCCCAAAGTGCTGAGATTACTGGAAAGAGCCACCATGCTGGAGATGGTACATTTAATGTGTATCTTATCACACTTTAGAGAGCTAGGTTTTCTAATGAAAAGGAAGGTAGGAGAGTCAGAGAAGGAGATATGACCATGGAAGCAGAGATTACAGACTTAGGGCCAGTGGCTAGGGAATGGAGGCAGCCTCTAGAAGCTGAAATAGGCAAGGAAATAGTCTCTTCTAGAGCTTCCAGCAGGAACACAGCTCTGCCAGTTTAGCCTCTATTTTAATTTCGTAAGGTCCATTTTAGCTTTTGACCTCCAGAACTATAAAATTATAAATAGGTGTTGTTTTAAGCCACTACGTTTGTGGTAATTTGTTATGGTGGTGATAGGAAACGAATATATTACCTATTTTCCTAAAGTCATATTTTATATTTTATTAATTACTTGGTGCTGCATATAATTTAATTTTGTAATACACATAACTGTATTCTTTCTAATGTACTTTATTTCCAGAAACATGACTCGAGCTAATGTTCAAGTGGTCAGGGAAGAGAGCCTTAGTTCGCCACCCAGTAGCCCTTACCTGTATCTGGTCGAACCTACCAAGAGAATAATCTGATATTTCCCCTAAATTATGTTAAAAACAAAAATTATAGTAAAATATTGACAAACTTTTCCAACAATAAACACTTGACATTTCAAAATCTGAGTCTTGGGATAAGGAGTGATAAGTGTCGCAAGTTAGGTGGGACCACTTAGCAGAATAAAATGGTGGTGAGAAAGTCAAGCCTTAGAGTTAGTTAGCCTGAGGTCAGACCTCAGCACTGACAGACCCACTGTCTGGCCATGGGCAAGAGCATCACATAATTACTAAAAGTAGTCCTAACTGAGGCAATTGTGAGCATTAAATAATGCAGCTGACTTAAGTGTTTAGGCAACGTCCCTGGCACCTGTTATGTGCTCAATAAAAGCTACTGCTGTGTTGGTTCTTATTGTTATTTCTGTGATTCTTGATTATGAAGCTGAGTGCAAGGTGAGCAGCTTTTGCTCTTTTCTGTGTACCATCTACATTACAGAGTGTTAAGGTCACCTCACAGACTGCCAGCCAATGCGTGATAGCTCTCTTTTGTGGTTCAACCCTGAATGGAGAGAATACTTGAAATATTGCCAAAAGTCTGACCTGATTTATGTCATGGAAATGAAAAACTAGTCATTTGACTTCTTTCCACACCTATCTGCACACAAAAGGTCAATAGAAAGGTCTCTGGGCTCTAAATGAGAATCCTGTCAATGAGATTACAGTAGTTCCCCCGACCTTCAGTATTATGTTCCAAGAATATTAAGTGGAAAATTCCAGAAATAAACAATTTATAAGGTTCCCCCCCACCACATAACATGGATGTACAATTTATAAGTTTTAAACTGCGTGCTGTTCTGAATAGTGTGATGAAATCTGGCTCTGTCCTGCCCTGTCCTGCATTGGACATGAATCATCTCTTTGTCCAAGCCATACACACTACCTGTTCATTACTGTACAGGAAAACACATGGTGAATATAGGGTTCAATACTATCCATGGTTTCAGACATCCACTGGGTGTCTTGTATCTCCCATGAATGGGGGGGAGGATTACTGTGCACACACTTCTAGTGACCACCATTACCAACGATAGTCATTTAGGAGGACACACTTTAAACATAAACATTTAAGACACCAGCAAATTATTGGAAGGGAAGAACACAAAACATTTTTTAATGCCCAAAAACAAAAAACCCACCAAGCAGATTATATGAACTGATATATTATGATGTCCAAAAGATGTTATTAATTGGGAAATGCAAGCTATATAGAATTATATGTAAGGTGTTATTCAATTTTTGTTAAATAAGATCATATATATTTACATATGTACAGACATCTGAAATATTCACTTTCTACACTGTCCTGATTTTCATAAACATATTTTACAGTGCATATGTTTAACAGCAATTAGAAAACTGGTTAAGATAAATGTTATTGTCACAAGCATTTTTAATTTCAGTTTGTCCTCGGCTGTTACTGAGAATTGTTACAAAAAATGATCATGTGAAGAATTTGCATCTCCTGCAAAACTGCCAGTATCAGTCAGCACTAGTAGGTTGTAAGCAGCAGAAATCCAGCTTGAAGGAGCTGAAACATAAGAAGGAAATTTATTGGCCCATATCACTGAAGAACAGGAAGGGTGGTTGGATCTGGCCTTAGGAAACTTATAAGCAGCCAAGATTGGCTGGCTCTGTCTCTACTTCTCTTTCTCTTTGTAGGTTGACCCATTGTTCTCCATGTTTACATCCTTGTGGCTTCCTGACTGGAAAGTCTTATCCCTGTAAGCTCAAGTTGAGAGAGTCGGAGAGAAGGACTCTGTTTGGCTTGGCTGGATCCGGGACTAATTGCCAAGGTTAGGTGTGTGGGGCTTTCTCATTGGCAACCTCCATACCTCCCTAGTACCATAAGGCTAGAGTTGGGGAAATGGCATTTCCCAAAAGAAGCATGGCTCTTCTCTGGGCAGATAGAGCTGTATTATTATTATGTAACTTGTGGGGATAGGTTGCAGCATCTGTTATAAAAGTTTCTTGGTAATTAACTTGCCCTTGAGCAAAGGCTCTGAGACAGGAAGTGTCAGTGTGCATGGGAAAGATAAGAAGACTGAGGAGCTCTGTTTAACAGAATAATATCTGTGTAAGAAAATAGCCACAGACAATGCTGAAAGCTTCTCAGGCTGAGAACAGTTACTAGACAGGCCATAAGTGCCAGTCAAAGAAGTTTAGCTAGACTAATTCATTTCTTTTAAAGTGTAATTACAGGTAATTTTATTTTTTAACCCAAAGACTTTAAAGTCTTGAGAGCCTCAATTTCAAGTTTTCCAAAACCTGGGTTTTCAGGATCAGAAGCCTCACTATTGGAAAATGAATATGGTATGCAAATCTTTATTGAATGTCAATTAAATGATTCTGTTAAACATATATTGGCGACAAGACTGAGTGACTTAGGAGTTCTATCAAGATACCTTTACATCCTTACTGTAATTCTGAATTTTAACTGGTACCATCTAAATACATTTTGGTATGGAAAGATTTTATCCTATGGAGTTCACAGGAAGCTCTTTGTTTTGACGAAGGTTGTAATCATATCAGTAAGCTGAGAAGTGGCTCATGGCTAGTACATTTTTTATCTCTGTGGGTGCATTCCTTGGCTCCAGTGGACTTTGGAGAATGAGTAAATGGATGGCTTCTTGAGGGGGGAGAGAGAAAGAGATACAGAATTTCGAAGATACAAAGATTATAACCACACAGTGAATGGAATCACAGATCAATGTTTGTTTATGTAATTCTAAATAGCCTTCTCTCTCTCCAGCGCCATGGCCATTGTGTTCTGCTGTGTTCCTGGGAAGCCTCCTGTCATCTAACGTGTACAGGAATAGAGGGTTAACTGTGTCCACTATAACAGCTCTGTTTCACTAATGCAGCTTGGATCAGTTAGAATTCTGCAGAAAAACTTCAAGCAGGGCTGAGCTTTGTCTTTTGTGGACTGGCTATCTGAATTTCAAGATGAACACACCACAGATAACAACCAGTGACTTTGGTGATGCTGCATGGCAGTTCAGTACACTGGCAGCCTTGTTTCTTTTCTATTCTTTTTTTACATTTTCTCAGAGCAGTGTTATATCATTGTGTTTATTTCCTAGAAAGCATTGAGAAATATTAGAGTTTTCTTTTTTTAATCCAGTGAGTGATATATCTTGAATATAGAATAGATAGATGTGTAGTATTTTGTGTGAGCAAAGCTGAAAAGGAAGACAAAAGGTAAGAAAGCTTTGGTAAAGGGAAGGAAATGGAGAACTTTTTAAAATTTCTGAAGACATGAGGACATTTTTTTTTAGCAAAAAAATGTATCAAGAAGTATTTAGTATTTAGTTAGCTCTGTTCTTCATGAAATAATGCTTTATGCTCCCAAATAAATTACAACACCATCATAACCATAATGATAGTACTGGTATAGTATTTACTATGTGCTACTCAGTATTCTGAGCATTTTTACCCATATTGATTTATGTAATCCTCACAACAACTGTATGGAATGGATCTATTATCGACCCCATCTTAGATGCAGATGGAAAATCTGAGGCTTAGAAGGGTCGAGTAATCTGTCTATAACTGAGTACTCCATTCTTCTAAGAGAAAGGGAATGAGTTGTTGTTTAAATTATTTTCTTTTCTTTTTCCTCCTTTCCCCCGTTCCCCACTTCCTATTTATTTCTTTAGAAATGTAGTTATCACCTTTACCTTCCCTTCACTAGACACTCTACACAGCAAGTTTATCTAACTGTGCTTACTTAGAAGCTCCAGAGCCAGAACCCTCTCCCACTAGGATAGTGTCTCAGGAGACAATAGTCTGTTTACATTTATAACCGAAAAGTATGCTCATGACAGAACTCTCTCCTACCTGGACAATATCTCAGACAATGGCCAGTTTACAATCTAGCTCTGCCTGCGATAGCACCAGCTTGACCTTTTGGTAGATAAAAGGCACCAATGCCAGTCACACAGACCCCCACCTGCTCACTTCCTGTCCTGCATGCTGCTCATGCCAAGTAACTTACTTTCTTCCCCAAATGTGAAGCAGTACCCTTCAAGGCAGGCGCCTGTACTTCTTCTGCTAAACTAGCTTTGGAATCAAAAGTGACTTTATAGCAGATCTTGCTCTTGTCCATTGGACTCTGCAAGCAGCAAGTGACTGAACATGTGGTTCAGTTACATGTCCATGGCACACAGTAAACAGTGGTGCCTAACAGTAGCACTCAAGCAGGGTGGCTCCAGAGCCCTTCCTCTTGACTATTAACTTGATTGACAGTTTTTCCTTTTCTATAGAACTTAATGTTCTAGAAGATACTTAACACACCCATGATTTCACATGGATGTATAGACAGTAAGGGGACTTTTGCTGAATCTCAGAGACTCCAGATCTCACAGAGCAAGTACATGGAAAGGATGAGATACAAACTCAAATAGTCTCAAATGAAGCCTAGGCTCATTCTCCTAGTCCACAGTTTTCTCCCTAAAGGGTAGCAAAATTCTAAGCCAGCAGTCACATTTCTTGGAACTTAGTGTATGAAACGTTTATACAAGGGTAGAAAAATATGCATATATAAATGAAAGTTCATTAAAGCCCTCTTTGTAATATGAAAAAGAAAAACTGGTAATGATCTAAATATCTGTCAGTAAGTAAATGGTTCAATAATTATAATACAGACATACTATGATATCTTGTGAAGTGTGTTTATATGTGCTAACATAGAATGGTATTTGTATTGTATTTTTAAAGTGAAAAGAGCAAGATAAAAGGAGAATTAAAGCCATTATTTAAAAACATCTTGGTTATAGGCTGGGCATGGTGGCTCACACCTGTAATCCCAGCACTTTGGGAGGCCAAGGTGGGTGGATTGCTTGAGCCCAGGAGTTCAAGACCAGCCTGAGCAACCTGGTGAAACCCCATCTCTACAAAAAATACAAAAATTAACCTGGCATGGTGGTGTGTACCTGTGGTCTCAGTTGCTCGGAAGGCTGAGGTGGGAGGAACCTTTGAGCCCAGAGGTGAGCCATGATCATGCCACTGCACTCCAGCCTGGGTGACAGAGCAAGACCTTGTCCCAAAAAAAAAAAAAAATCTTGGTTATATAAATGTGTTTTATTCTTTCAATAAATATGATTAGAGCACTGACTATGTACCAAGCGCTGCTTTAGAAATTGGGGATGCCATTCCAAGACCAAGCCCTTGCCCCTCATGGGTGGTGGACTGTAGTGAGAGAGAAACTGAATAAGGAAATAATTACATACTTGCAGTTGATTGCAGGTGCCCTGAAGAGAATTAAGCAGTGGAGTTGGGGTAGGGTGGCTATTTGAGGTTGTGTAGGAAGGAATATTTGAGGAGGGGCAGTATGTGCAGATGGTAGAAAAGAGCATCCCAGACAGAGGGGACAGGAAATTGAAGGTCCCTGAGTGGAAGGAACTCACATGGCCTGGGAAGGCTTATGGGGCATAGGCAATGAAAGGAAGGGGATTGGAAGTGGGGCAGATGCCGGATTTTGTAGGACCAAGGGTGTCAAGTTCTAGTCCAAGTGTAATGGAAAGACAGTAGGCCAAAGCTCATTTTCATTGTGCGTTTTAAAACAATCCCTCTGGTTCTCCTGGAAGCATGGAGATCAGTCCAGAAGTGAAAGTGGTGATCTAAGTGAGCGCAGATGGGGCTTACACCAGGGCTGCAGTATAAAGGCATGGGGAGAAATGATGGCATCTCAGATATATAACATATTCTGGTAGGTAGGACTTAGTGATGCATTGGATGTGGGATGTGAGAAGAGTTGCCTCAAGAAAAGGCATCTCTGTGAGCGGAATCCCGCATCAGGCAGAAATGGCACCCACTGAATGCTGAGGCATGGGGAGGGAGTGCCAGCGACAGTGTGGCTCTGTGGCAGGTCTGTGCGGGAAGCTGTGCCCCCTGCTGGCTCTATTGGAGGGAGGTCTGAGGCCACCACACTCCCTCTCTACTTCCTGTACCCATCTTCTCCTTACTGCATCCTCCACTGTGGGCCTTTTCCTACCATCCCCTTCCTACAGGTGCCTGATGCTGTGACCACGTTACACTCCTGGCCACTCTGCAGAGCTGTCCACTGTCCTGTGCTTTGCACCCATTCTTTGCAGCTTCCTGGAGAACCTCTGTTCAGCTTTCAGACCCACCCTCCCCTCCCCTCCCCTCCCTTCCTTCCTTCCTTCCTTTTAAATACATTTTTAAAAATTGGAGATGGGGGTCTTACTTTGTTGCCCAGGCTGGCCTCCAACTCCTAGACTTAAGTGATCCTCCTGCCTCGGCCTCCCAAAGTGCTGGGATTCAAGGAGTGATCCATTTCACCTGGCTGGGACTTTTGTTCTTGATATAAATAGTCAAATTTAGAATTTCACATTTTTTGTTTTTATATATAATGGTATTTTTCTCACTACTGAAACTGTCCAATATATTCATGGCACTTGCCTTCAGGGCATGTTCAAAGCTGTGTTCTTGTTCTAAAAATGTTCAGCTGAATCGAATGAAATTTCATATCTCTGTGTACCCACCATCCATATATATGCCCATCCGTCCATCTCTCTCTCTTTCTGTTTCTACCTTTCTGTTTCTTCAAGCCTACTGTTGTCTCAATGTCTTACCCTTATGTGTAGTGTTGGAACACAGACGCCTATGTCTAAGGACACCTTCTTTTCCACATTTTCACTGTTGTCATAAATATGACTCTAGGAGAATTTTTAAGACCTAATGTCTGTGTTGAGGATACAGGCAAATGCACAGAGTCTCATACTCTGTGATGATGGTATAAATTGGTACAGTACTTGTGGAAGGCAATGGGCAAAATCTATTACATTTTAAAATAGGCAAAAACTATTTGGTCTCACATTTTCTACTTCTAGGAAATGAGACTAGAAACACATTAACACAAATAAATAGTTGTTTTCAGCAATATTGGTACTGTTGAAAGGAAAAAATATACATTTCCACCATTATAAGAAATGGTAAATCATGACACAGCCATTCAGTAGAATATTGTGTAGCTACTGATAGCAATAAGATACTGATATAGAAAAAATGCCTAAAATACATTGGGTAAGAAAAGTTGCAGAACTATGTTTAGTATAATTTCATTTTTGGTTTTAAAAATGTGAATTATCGAGGAGAGATCCAAGATGGCCGATTAGCAACAGCTCAGGAATGTAGCTCCCAGTGAAAGCGCAGAGAACGAGTGGATGCCGCACTTTCCAACAAATTTTTGTTGTCCATAGACCGGGAGATTCCCGGCAGAGGAGCCACACAGGTCGCCAGTGTGACTCTTTTGGCCGGCGCAGCTGTTTTGCCGGTGCCCCAGCGCGGTGCTTCCTGGTGCGGAGTATACAGACGGACGGGCTCGGCTGGTCCCATCCCCACAAGGAAAACAGCAATTGGAAGCGCTGAGGACTGAGAGTTTCACAGCAAGCACAGCGAACCCGGGAAGGTCTGGCCCTGTGGGAAACGGGCATCCGCCAAAGGAAAACTAAGAAACAGAAAAAACTTCATCACCGGGCGGAGAGAGACCCAAGATGGCCGCGTAGCAGCAGCTCAGGATTGTAGCTCCCAGTGAAAGCGCAGAGAGGGAGTGGATGTCGCAACTGCAGACAAATTTTTGATGCCCACAGACTGGGAGATTCCCGGCGAAGGAGCCACACGGGTCGCCAGCGCAATTCTTTTGGCCAGCGCAGTGTTTCTCGGTGCGAAGTGTACGGGACAGGATGCCCTTTTAGTCGGGCTCGGCTGGTCCCATCCCCACAAGGAAAACAGCAATTGGAAGTGCTGAGGACTGAGAACAAGCACAGCTGAACCCGGGAAGGCCCAGCTCTGTGGGGAATGGGCGCTCCCCGAAGGAAAACTAAGAAACAGAAAAAACTTCATCACCAACAAGCCAGACGTCCACTCAGAGACCCAATCTGAAAGTTGGCAATTACAAAGACGACAGGTGGATAAATCCACAAAAATGGGAAGAAACCAGTGTAAAAAGGCTGAGAACACCCGAAATCAGAATGCCTCTCCTCCTACCGGGGATCACAGCTCCTCATCAGCAAGAGAACAAGGCTTGACAGAGAATGAGTGTGAGGAACTCACAGAATCAG
>CAUYQU010091176.1:0-43166 GCA_963574635.1 Cheracebus regulus
AGTTGGGGGGAGATAGCATGGGGAGAAATGCCAGATATAGGTGAAGGGGAGGAAGGCAACAAATTACACTGCCACTTGTGTACCTATGCAACAATATTGTATGTTCTTCACATGTACCCCAAAACCTAAAATGCAATAAAAAAAAACAAGGTTAAAAAATAAATAAATAAATAAATAATAAATAAATAAAATAAAAAGAAAATCATTACACATGTATTTTGGCACACGTATCTAATTATTTTCTTAGAAAAATATTCTTAAAGTGGAAATTGCTGGGTCAAAGAATATAAACCTTACTCCTAAAAGATACTTTTAAAGATTTATGTAGGTATGGTAAGACTTTTTAACCTAATTATGCTCAGCATCATAGTCACCATTCTTGAACATTTATTATCTGCTGAATGCAGCTCACATTATGTGGATTTTCTTAATTATTTGGCATAACAAAATCCTTTGGGTTTACTATTACTGTGCTTAATACTGTGATTGGGTGGAAGATACATTTTAATAATTTTTAAATAATTTTTAATACATTTTAAAATTGTATTTGACCTTTTCAGCAGTCTATGTCCTTATCTTGTATGCAAGCTGGTTTTGTAAGCCTTAACTTAATACTGTTAATAGTCCACTGTACCTCCATAAATCTCTCTCTCTCTTTTTTTTTTTTTGAGACAGAGTCTCTCTGTCGCCCACACTGGAGTGCAGTAGCATGATCTCAGTTCACGTCAACCTCTGCCTCTCGGGTTCAAGTGATTCTCATGCCTCATCCTCCTGAGTACAGGCATGCACCACTAGGCCCAGCTAATTTTAGTATTATTGTTATTATTTTAGTAAAGATGGGATTTCATCATATTGGCCAGGCTGGTCTCAAACTCCTGACCTCAGGTGGTCCACCTGCCTAGGCCTCCCAAAGTGCTGAGATTACAGGTGTAAGTCACCACACCTGGTCACCTTGAGAGATTTTTATGTCCTACCATAGAAAGATACAAACTAGAAAACTACTCTGCCAATTCACTCACATAACAAGGACCCCTGTATTTTTTGTTTTCTGTTTTTACAAAGTTTTGCCCTTTTTGCCCAGGCTGGAGTGGTGCAATGGCACTATCTCCGCTCACTCCAACCTCTGCCTCCCAGGTTCAAGCAATTCTGCTTCCTCAGCCTCCCTAGTAGCTGGAATTACAGGCACCTACCACCCCACCCAGCTAATTTTTTTGTAGTTTTAGTAGAGATAGGGTTTCACTATGTTGGCCAGGCTGGTCTTGAACAACGATCCTTTTTTTCCACATAAAATTGTGAATACTACTTGCTACTATTCTTCCCATAATTACCCTTTTGTTCTGGCTATTAACTCAAAGATAGGTAGATAATTTTTGTTTTGTTTTGTTTTTTGTTTTTTTTTTGATAGGTAGATAATTTATAGCTGCCCACATTAAAAACCTGTACATGCCATCATTCTCTCTTTGAATCTATGAAAAACAAGACTGGCTTCTAGAGGAAATGGATGGGATTAATGATACTACTAAATAAAGAAGTACTATAGAGTAGAATTTGGGTAATGGTTAAGAACTGCCTGTAGTATGTATGACAATTTGTCATACTACATATACACATTACATATGTACATTGCATGTGGGGACATAATTTGATATAGCACATATTAAAGATTATGTAACAGCACTTTTTTGTAACAAATTACATCACATTAGCTGCTAATTCTTTCTTAACAAATGGCACAATATTAGGCAAAAAAAAGAGTTCTGGAATATAGTATTTCAGTATAAAATCATGTATGCCAATTCATTCTATTTTTAGATTTTATGCTTCTCATTAGGTGTTCTTTTCCTCTGTGATAATGTTAGATATCTATACTAGTTAATGGACAAAAATGAATTTTTATCAGTGGCTTCTTTAGCAATAATAATGTTTTAATAATAACTTAATTATGCTGCCTTTTATGTAGCTAAATAATGTGAAAACGACTGTAATAAATAAAATTCTTAAATACATAGGTAAGTTATAAAAACTACGGTTAATTTAATAGTCTCTTTTCAAGGATATTACCCATAACTGCAAGAAATACCACATTTTAAACATAATTTAAAAGAGAACTAAATAACTTTTCGATTAATTCTCTTAAGACTTCCCCTTTGATCAGCAGGCTTCCCCAATTAAAAAAAAAAGAAACCCATAGTTGTTAAATCCACAATTATATTTTGTGGTTAACCATTTACAGTATTATTTCACTACAAAAAACACTTTTCAAGTTGTTTTCAATACTTTCTATAGAGCTCTAAACTTGTAATAAGAGTAGATTTTCGTTTGACTATCCAGACTTGTTAACCAACTGTCACTGAGAGTGTAATAAAGGCTTCTATGGATTTGGAGAGGGAGAATGTGCTGGACGAGCAATTTATCACCTAGCCTCACAAGCCAAAAGACACTTTGGCTCCTATCAAACCACTTTCAAGAGCTACACTGAAAACAACCAATTTGATAGTGTCGCAGGTGTAGAAATTACATCTTTTAATTCTACACTTTAACTTTTTTTTCAACATTTTAGGTTTGATCAGGCTGCCTTCTCACTGGGAGTGATTTCATTTCTCTCTCTCTTTTTAAAGCTTTCCTGCTAGGAATTGCATATACCAGCAAATATTATGATAACCTAATTTCTTTTCTGAAATGAGGTTTCCATTAGCTTTATAGCAATAAAAGCAAATTTTATTTTCACCACTTTTTATACACACGATTCACATATTTTTGATTTAGTAGTGGGAACCCAGGAATATCATCTTATTTTCCCGTGTTACTGATTGTCTAATTGTAACCAATTTTTTAAAGTTAACATTTTCTATTTTATTAATTATTCATGTTTATTGTGATACCAAAACCAGATAAAATAGTCACACATAAAGATGACCATGGACCAATATTCCATATAAATATAGACATATAAATTTTCAGAAATACTAGCAGACTGAATCCAGCAACATATAGAAATAATTATACCTAATGACCAAGTAGGATTTTTTTCATAAATGCTATGATGGCTTAATATCCAAAAATTTACCAATATGTTACATCATATTATTTATCAGAAGATTTTAGACCTTGCAAAATGCTTAACAGAGTTCAGTTCAACATGCTTTCGGCTGAAACCTACTTAGCTTGAATCATCAGTTAACCTAATAATCTCTATAATGGATCATCAGCGAGGTGGGATCAATATTTTCATATTTTTAATAGTTGCTATAGTCATTGGAAAACTGCAGAAAAATCAAAGGGGGCTGAATTTTAGGAAATAATTTGGTTCCAACAATTTGTGGCCTGTTCCAAAGTAAGTTTTCCCAACTATTCTCAAGCCATATTTCTAAACTCTCTTGTTTTGTTGAAGTATTAAGAGAGTAACAGTACTATATTTTTGTGGCCTTAATTCTTACTGTTACTCTACTTTTAAATCTTTAAAACACGAAAATTGTGCATAGTTTGATATCAAACATTCTTATTATGGACTGTGAGGCATTGTATCTTGCAGCCCCTATATGATAGTGTGAAGGAGCCTGGCTTGTACCAAGTCAACAGAGCTAAACTTTTAGAAATTTTGTGAGTTGGTTGTTAAACCCAGATATTATTTTAAAATAATTATATAAACTTAACATTAAATAGATTCTATAACAAATAAAGGTAATAAATACTCAAAACTTATCACTTCCTAATTATTTGGCTGTATTTTATTATTATCTTGAGGTTACTTATACCTATTGTTTCTGTGTCGTGGAAATACCATTTAATGGAGTATTACTGGCAGCTCTTTCCAACTCAGCATTTTGTGATGTTATGTTGATCTCTTAAAATTGGCCATGGTGGGAATATTTACACCATAAGAGTTGCCAGATGCTAGAAATCAGAATTTAATTTACTATTTTGTTGACTGTATAGAGGTAAGAAAGTGACAAAAGAAAATATATTGTATGGCCCCTACACAATAGTGTAAAGGAAATGCTTTCTTAATAATACAGATTAAACTTTTTGAAGTGTTATGTCTGTTCCTGTTGCATTATGAATATCACAAAAAAGAAATCTTTTTCCAGTTTGGGAAAGCTATTCTATTATTCAACAATGAAGGCATTCATGTCATTGACCAACAAATAAAGTTCAGACATATATCTTTATTTCACTTTTGGCTTACTTATTAATGGAAATGAAAATATCAACTAACATTAGTATCGAAGCTACACTTGTTAATTGCAGTCATAGAACATAAGAGTTCAGCAAAAATCAATAAAATCACTCTGTGAGAACTAATTTGCTATATGGAATTTTAAGAAGAGTATTATATATTTCATTATTCTTTGTAAATTGTTTGCAAATTTGTACTTTTCTTCCTGAAAGCCAATTCAGAAATCAGGCAAAGAAACTGGGCCTAAGAGCACACCACTATCCCTCCCTACATCTAATTCTTGTCTCTCACTTCTCTCTAAGCTCTAGGCAAAATTGGCCAGTTTTTACTTCTTTATTTTAAAAATTATAAGATTGACACATAATATTTGTACATATTTATGGTACATGTAATATTTGTTACATGCATAGAACATGTAATGATCAAGTCAGGGTATTTAGGATATTCATCACTTTGCATATTTATCATTTCTATGTGTTGGGAGCATTTCAAGTCCACTCCTGTAACCATTTTGAAATATATAATACCTCATTGTTAACTATAGTTGGTTGCTATAGCCACCCTAGTCTGCTATCAAACGTCGGAACTTATTCCTTCTATCTATCTGTATGTTTGTACCCATTAACCAGCCACTCTTCATTCCCCGATCCACACACTCTTTCAAGCCTTTGTTAACTATTCTTCTATTCTTTACCTCCTTGAGGCCCATTTTTTAGCTCCCCCATATGAGTGAGAATATCAAATGTTTGTCTTTCTGTGCCTGGCATATTTCACGTAACACAGTGACCTCCAGATCCATTCACATTGCTGCAAATGACATGATTTCATTCTTTTTTATAGCTGAATAGTATTCCATTATGTACACATACCATATTTTCTTTATGTATTTGTCTGTTGATGGACACTTAGGCTGACTCCCTGTCTTTGGTATTGTGCATAGCATTGCAATAAACAAGGGGTGAAGGTATATTTTATATTCTGATTTTCTCTCCTTTGGGTAAATAAGCAGTAGTGGGTTGGTTCCAGGATCCCTAGTGATACCAAAATCCATGGATGCTCAAGTCCCTTATATAAAATTGTGGGTATTTGCACATAACTTACATACATCATCTCATATAATTTAAATCATCACTATGTTATCTATTTAAATATAAATTTTTATTTAAACATTGTTGTACTATATTATTTATGGAATAAGGAAAAAGTCTGTACATGTTTGGTACAGATGCAACCATTTATTTGTTTTTTTCTGAATGTTTTCAATCAGTCCAAATTCACGAATACTATGGATATGGAGGACTGACTGTATTAAGCTTCTTTTCACTTTCTTACACGTTGTTCTCTCAGGAGAGATTCTCTTCAGTCTTTATCTGGCCAACATCTACTCAGCCTTAAAAACTTAAAATTTCAGCTTATGTCAGCATAAATACATCTTCATCATTTCAAACTTAAGAAAAAATTCTGTCCTTTTTCTTGACTTTTCACACTACTCAATTTCCATCATATTTTTTTTCGCAACTTTTCACAGCATCTTATTTTAAAAGCTATTTTTACTGTCTCCACATTCTCCCTTTTAATTTTTTAAAATAAACTCCAATTGAACTGTTTTTTCCCAACTTTATAAGGAAATAGCTCTTGCATGTTGCCAATCTCTTGATAACTCCTTTGTCTTCATCTTACTTTATCTTTCAGTAGCAGTAGACAGTTAACTATTATTTACTTCTTGAGTCACCTTATTGTCTTAACTTCTCTGCTACTAAACTTCTTCAGTGGATTCTACTATCACCTAGTTGGACAGATTCTTTCATTCCTCAAAAGATGTTATGTTGAATTGGAGATAGAGGGTAGAATGATGGTTACCAGAGGCTGGGAAGGGTAGTGAGTGTGGAGGAAAGTGAGGATGGTTAAGGGGTCCAAAAATATAGTTAGAGTAAATAAGATCTGATAATACAAAAATAGAGTAAATAAGATCTGATAGTACAACAGAGTGATTACAGTCAACAAAAAAAGGTCCAAGAGTATAATTGGAATGCCTGAGGCTATGAACAAAAAATGATAACCTCTTGAGGTGATGAACACCCCATTTACCCTGATATTATTACACATTGTATGCCTGCATCTAAATATATCTCATGTGTTCCATAAATATATACATCTAGTATGTGCTCATAAAACTAAAAACTAAAAAAGATATTTATTTTGGATTAAATAGGCTTAAATAGACTTACTCTAGTACACATCAGCAAAAGGATAGAGTTACCATGTGTGCTATAGTGCTAACCTAGAGTATTAATTGAAAATAGAATATTGATACACAATAGCGGCAAGAAGAAGTATGGATGAAACTCAGTTGATTCTTTGGAAAGCCTCATGATACTTGCAACAACCAGTGCAAGAGATTAAGGAAAGGCTACTGCAAGCCTCAGATCTTGGGAATAAAGTTATGATCAACATCCTGGAATCACTCTGATCATCATCCTCAAAATACTAAAGAAGGTATAAACATCACTCAGAAAAGCTGAATTTACAACTGGATATAGGAACTGCAGAGACTCTGGCTAGAAGATCATCTCTATATACTATATATATTGGGAAGCCAAAGGTGTAAACTTTATTTTTTTAATTTTAATTTTCATTTTTTTTTTTTGACATGGAGCCTCCAGCTTAAGTCTCCAGGCTTCAAATTAATATTTACAAAGTGGGCTTGGAATTTTTTCCTTTCAATAATCTGTTAGGATTAAATATTTTTATACCCTAAAAAATAAAAGTACATCTACTATTGAAAAAAGATCACATGGCCTATATTTTATTGTGTTTATTGATTTTAAATCAGTGTAATATTTATTCAGTTAATACAAGCTTCTCTGATTTAATTTGCATTATTTTATTTCTACTGCATAAGATTGAACATAGAAAAGTGATTTTTTTTACATTTCTTCTTTTGCAAATTTTATTTACAATTCTTAACAAATTAAAGATAGTATATATGTTACAAATATTTTCATCAATTTTATTAGCCCTATATTGGTTGTAGACAATTTTTGCCATACAGAAAATTAATTTTTTAAAGTTAATACAACAATCTTATCTTGGTACTCTTTCCTTTATTTTGGATAAGACTACCACTACTCTTTATTCATTAATTGCAAGGGAGTAATAATAGCTTTCTTGTGCTGCTACATTTTGTATCACCCTTTTGGCTTTTAGCTATTGCATTATTGGAAAAACGAATTTCCTATATTAAATTCCCTCTGCATGAACTGCCTAGACTTTTTTGGTATTTTTAGTTTATTGGAAAATCTCTATAATTTGTTTCTCTAAATAGAATAAGAAAGTTAATCATTTTTTCTAATGATTTGAGCAGCTGTTACAAAAAGAGTTGTTTAATCATCCAATCTTATACTGAGAATTAGAAATACCACTTTTAGCAAACACTAAATAAATCTGCTTCTGGTCATTCTGTTCTGTTCCATTAATATTTTCTTATATACATGTTCTGCATGGTTTATTATGATCTTATAATACCTGGAAATTTAAGATTGTAATCATTTGATGTAGTTTTCAAAATTGTCTTTGTTCTTTTCTTCCATTTATATTATGTTATTATATTGTTCTATTATATTATTCTTTCAAAAATTGCTACCATTTTATCAAGTTTTACAAAGAATCCTGAGGGTTATTTATAAGAATGGCATTGTTGTGAAAAGAACTTTATAATATCCTATTTTTGCATCTCAGAATATGAAATGCTTTCCATTTGTTTTAGATATTCAGTATAATTTTGTGATATTTATTCTGTAGGTTTTTCACTTATTCTTAGATATTACATTTTTGCTAAAAAGGCATAAAATATTTAACATTTTCTACATCTTATTTGTATTTTAAGAAACTGTTATTTTAAAATGTACTTTATTTAAAAATCAAAATGCAAAAGTATATTGAAAAATAACATGAAGATGTATCATTTTCCTTTTCTGTTGCTTTGTTTTCAAGATTTCTACCATATAAAATATTAATTCTCTCCCATCTTTGGTCTTATTTTGTATTTTCTATTTGTCATATTTTCTCATCCTTTATTGTTTGCTGCATTTTATATACCTCATTTTTCTTTTCTTTTCTTTTTTTTTTTTTTTTGAGATGGACTCTCACAAAGTTGCCCAGCCTGGCGTGAAGTGGCACCATCTCGGCTAACTGCAACCACCACTTCTAGGGTTCAAGACAGTAGCTGGGACTACAGGCGGTGCCACCATGCCCAGCTAAATTTTTGTATTTTTAGTAGAGAGGGAATTTCACTGTGTTAGCCAGGATGGTCTTGATCTTCTGACCTCATGATCTGCCTGCCTCGGCCTCCCAAAGTGCTGGCATTACAGGTGTGAGCTACCACACCTGGCCCCTACCTCAATTTTCTTAAACATTAAAAAAGTGTTTAACTTTATATGATGTTATCGTTCCCCTTCCATTTTCTAGCACTGTTTTAAATTTCTTATAAGAATAATTTTCCACCTCATTCTTTAACATTGCCATCTTTTTATTCTATTACTTCCTTTCTTGTGTTGTAATTTTCATGTCTTTTTCTTGTTTCTCAATATTTATTTCATACATGTTATGTCCTTATGTTTAATGCTAAATTGAAGTATAATTTGTTGGCTAAATGTTATATTTCACTATTTCACTTTTATCTAATTAGTAAATCAGTTGCTTCTGCCATAATGTATGGCGCAGGTTTCCCAGCCATCTGAGCCAATCAATCAGCACGTGGCATTTTTCTATCTGCAGGAACTGTTTCAAGAGAGGTTCAGGGATTATAAGCTCAAGCCTCTGGTTCACTGAGGGTGAGAAGTGTTCTTTCCAGCTGGACATGAATATTTCTTGCAAATATTTGATGATCAAAGGTGATATCAGCTTTAGAACAAAAGTGGCGAGTAAACCAATCATGAATTATTCTCTGTCTCTGCAGTTTCATTTATGTGAGTCAATTGTGTCCTCATTGTTTAAGTTTTGCCACTCAAAGAGTGGTCCATGAACCAGCAGCATTGATATTGCCCGGGAACTTCTTAGAAATGAAGAATCTTAGGTCCCATCTCTGACCAACTAAATCACAGTCTACATTTTATCAGAATCCCAAGGTGATTTATATAGACCTTAAAATTTAAGAAGTATTATCTATAACAGTGGCTTTCAAAAAAATAGTTCATGGATCCCTGAAGGTTTTTAAGATCATTCTATGGAGTCTATGAGGTCAAACCTGTTTTCGTAATTATAAGAGGATATTATTTTCTGTATCTAGAACACCTGGTAGCACAATAATCATCATATTCTTCATGAAGAATAATGCTCAAGGGAAAGCATAGACTAATACTGATTTTGAGGTTTTCTCCCTCCTTATTCTGTAGTGAAATTGCATTTTAATTTTTTCCAGCATCTTTTTAATTTTCTTCATATACCAGTGACCTGATTATACTTGGAAGGGTCCACTCTTAGTCCATGGGATTTAGGTATGCATGACCTCTTGACCTTACTGCTCTCTCTTCATGGATAGAGATATAACCTGTCTGACTAATTAACTCATTTAATTTTCTTGGCCACAGTGATTCGATTCAGAAATAGGGATCATGTTGGTGCATTCAGAAGAGATATTGATGCTTGCTTTTCCTGGAAATATTGGGAAGTGAAATCTCTCTTTGCACAAAGTTTACTTTTTAAAAAGATGATTTTAGCTGGTTTGCCAGGAGCTTCCTTTGGAGATGGCTTTTTTAAATTGGTAGGTATAGAATTTGAATCTAAAATAATTTTTCTCAGAATCTTAAAGCATATACTATGTTATTGCATACTGAGTTTATTTTGTGAAACAATGGCAAGGTATAACACTAACACCATGAAAATTTATCAGTTAACATTCATTTCATTCTAGATACTAATACTGATTTTCATTAGTCTGAATAACTGGTAATAGGGAAACCTGTTTGAGTAACCATCATAAATATAGATGAGCACATACATTTTTGAACCAAAGATTCCAGGGATCCTTTCTTATTTATATTTCATTTCTCACTACCTAGCACACTGACTGCTTCCCTGTTGTTGCTGAAAATAATAAGGTGATTTTCAATATAGGCATTGTAACTGCAAATTCTTCCTTTACTATACTGAGATAATAAGTTATTAATCTTGTAAGGAGTTGAAAATAATTCTTCAAGTTGATATCATATAATGTTATAAGAATCCTCAACTATGATTTGATTTCCAAAGCTGCAAAGATTAAGAAAACCTATATAGGAAAGATTTTTCTTTAATTTAATAAATATTTATTGTCTACCTAATATATGCTGGTTGAGTAAGATGAAATACACAATCTACTCAAGGAGAGCCTAGTTTGGTAGATAAGATGGACAAACACATGATTTTAACTCTGTTGTAAGAGCTGCAGATATAAAGTGTGGGAGAAATGATGAACTTTATCTGTGACTCTTTGAGAAATATAATTGAAGAATATCAGACATGGAGATAGATGGTTGTAGGCAAAAGACAGGCATGTTCAAATGCACCCAGTATTTGATGTACCAGTGCTTGGTAGAACTATGGACAGTTTAGAATTGTTTGAAATAGGGATGGGAGAAGATGGGACTAAAGAGATTTGATGAGTCCAAATCAAGACAATCTCGCAAGCCATACCAATAAATTTAGAGTTTATTTGGCTAACCAGCATTACATACTTTTAAAGAAAATCCATTTGAAATATGTAACGAATCTCTCCTAAAACAATTTACGATTATGGTAGTTTTTACATTCCTTCAGTGAAAATCATTTATGTAGGCAGAGAGCTTCCTTTAAAATGTCTTGCAGAGGATAGAGAAGCATTTTGGAAGCAGTGAGGAGATAGATTAGATGACAGATATGAAAGCTAGACTTAGGGCAATGGCTGCAAATAGGGAGGTCAATAGATTTGAACAACTGGAGGAGTTGTAGAATCAGCAGGACTTGTATAAATCAGGGCTTTGATCTAACTTACTTATTTAGATTTAAGTGAGAGAAGAAAGCTTTAAAATATTGTTCCCTTAGGGCTCCGTCAGTGGGATTTAGATTTGGTAATATATATTAATTGAACTTACAAATAAATAATCTATAGATGCTTTAGATCATTGTATTTATGAACATACTAAAAGGGGAAAGGGATACTGCCTTATAAAATGAAATGATGAATTTATAGCTTTCCATTAGACTTTTCAAAAGGTGCCCACTTACTTCACTTTAAATTAAATGTCGTATTTATGTGTAGTTTTATACTCCCTGAAATCTAAGATCTATTGGTTTCAATATTATTCACATAATAATAAATTTGTTTTGGTGATATAAAAGACTTTTCAGAACTTGACCATACCCTTTTTACTGATTTTCTTCTGTTCTTTAATTTACTTATTTCTTTACCTAAATTGTAATATTAGAATTTTTTATTTTATAAGTTGGTTGGTTAGATCAATACTTCCCAATTTCTTTTATATCATGGCACATCTAGAAAATGATAATTACATGCAGTACATGAAGGGCAGTGGATAAAGATGCTTGCTTTTAGATGCTCCTGCCTCCCATACTTTTATCAGAACACCCTGAAGCTGGAGGAAATTGCGATCTCCTCACACTCACAGTTGTAACTCATCCACATTGGTTGGAATGCTCTGAATTTTGGATGGACACCCGTGTTGTTCAGCAAGAATTGTGATGGTGTTTTGATAGATCATATAACAAAAATGTCAACTTGCTCAAGAAATAGTTGCAAGTGATCATGTGGAGCTCTTGAAACCTGGTATGTAGACAACTCAGGACAACCTACAGTCATTATTGAGAACATAACTGAAAGCACATGGTTTATTGATGAAGACTCAGGAGTCTGTGATTGGATATTATAAATACTGCAATTCAATTTTTTCATTTTGGAAATGAGAACACTTGAGACAAAGGAATTGCATGTTTTGACTAGAAAGTAAAAGTCTTGAATAGAGGTTAAATGACTGGACTGTAAGCCTTTTGAAATCAGGGACATTTTTCTGTTTTGTTAAGATTCATAAAATTTTATTGAGTGGATGAATAAATGAATGTATTGTCCAAGGACACACAGCTAGTGGGAGAGCCAAAATGAGAATTAAAGTCTTCCACCTTTGGGCTCAATGCTTTGATCCACTGTGTATAATACTGTATGTCACATAGTTATCAATGTTCTGTGAATAATTCATTGTGTGACACAAGGCACAAAAGGTAATGGACACATTCTAGAATTGACTATTTTAAGAATTTACCTTTCTTCTGTTTTGTAGTTGTTCCTGTCCATCATATTCATAAATAGAAAATAAAATATTTAGATCACCATCAAGCTTGTATTTATCTTAACAGATTTCTGTAAATATAGGTAATTTAATAAACAACAAAGTTGGTCTTATATAAGCTATTACAATTTTTTTTTCTCTCTTTAGTAGTTAGTGTCTTTTAAATTTTCTTCAGTGGTCGAATATACTCAGGTTTATATTTATTTCCCATTAATTAAATGGTAAAAGATAAAGCTTTCAATGAATTGTTACCAGTGTGTCCTGTTTGCAGGCAGTGGAAACCAGAGAAACGCTGTTCCTGAAGGCTTCTGTTACTCAAGAATCCATGAAACATTCATGAACTTCACATCAGGTAAAGGTGTCCTTGTTTACATATTTGCAGATTTGCATATGCATGCCATCAACAAGATTTCACAAATGTTTATGATCCTATGACCATGTTAATTATAAATTCCCATGTAGATACTAATGGAATTTTTGCCTAACATGTTATTAGTTCATGACTCTTTTTCATGATAATTTATAGCAATCAAATTTGGAGAAGAAAGCTAAATTGGATTATTAATTATAATAAAATTCAGTATGAACATTTCCATAAACTATGACCAGCAACTTGATAGATGAATATGAATCATACTATTCTCCCTTTCATTATTTCTCCAGCCAGGCTGTAGTATTTACAAAGCAGACATGAAAGTTAGCAATTGCCACATTGTCTGTGATTTTTTAGATACTATGAAAATAGGAAAGATTACAGAGTTTAGATTAAGGGAAAAACTTGAATGATTTAAGTTTTATAAACGCTTTGTTCTGAAAACTGTAAGTCAGTAGGTTTGGGGTTAATACTAGTGAAAGAGTCTGTATTGCATTATGAAAGGATGATTTATTCCCATACAGAGAAGGGTACAATGATCAATATGAATTCATATTTAATGACTTAGAATAAACTTTGCCAAAAACCTCTAGTTTTGTCATTTGTCAAGGTTTTGGTTGGCATAGCAGAGACAGTGTCTCATGTGTTTAGCTAATCACTTAGTCTTTCAGTACATACTTACAGGCAAAATAGAGACATGCAGGCAACATGGTTCTAGAAATGAACAAATTTTAAGCTTGTTATGCAAATATAACAAATCGTTCCTACACAGAAGTTGAGCAAATAATTGGTACATTTGTGTTTAAAATATATTAGTAACTTAAGACATAGAGGCATACTTATAAAACTAATTAACATTCACCTAGTCATATAATCTGAATAGAATCAGAATTCAGAAAAGTCTCTGATATGGTTTGGTTGTGTCTGTACCCAAATCTCATCTTGAATTGTAGCTCCCATAATTCCCATGTGTTGTGAGAAGGACCCAGTGGGAGATAATTGAATCTCCCACTGGGGAGATTATTCCAAACTAATTTCATGGGGCAGTTTCTTCCATACTGTTTTCATGGTAGTGAAGAAGTCTCACAAAATCTGGTGGTTTTATAAGGGGTTTTCTCTTTAGCTTGGCTCTCATTCTCTCTTGCCGGCCACCATGTAGGATGTGCCTTTCACCTTCTGCCGTGATTGTGAGGCCTCCCCAGCCATGTGGAACTGTGAGTCCATTAAACATATTTTTCTTTATAAATTACCCAGTCTCAGCTATGTCTTAATCAGCAGTGAGAAAATAATCTAATATAGTAAATTGGCACCAGGTAGTGGGGAACTGCTGTGTAGATACCCAAAAATATGGAAGCAACTTTGTAACTGGGTAACAGGCAGAGTTTGGAACAGTTTGTATGACTCATAAGAAAACAGGAAAATGTAGGAAAGTTTGGAAACTCCTAGGGGACTTGTTCAGTGGCTTGAACAAAATGCTGATAATGGTATAGACAATGAAATGCAGGCTAAGGTGGTCTCAGATGGAGATGAGGAACTTGTTGGGAACTGGAGTAAAGGTGACTCTTGATATGCTTTACAAAGAGATTGGTGGTATTTTGCCCCTGCCTTAGAGATTTGTAGAACTTTGAACTCGAGAGAGATGATTTGGGGTATCTGGTGGAAGAAATTTTTAAGCAGCAAAGCATTCAAAAGGTTACTTGGGTGCTGTTAAAAACTTTCAATTTTAAAAGGGAAACAGAGCATAAAAGTTTTGAAAGTTGTGGCCTGATGATATGATAGAAAATAAAAACCCATTTTCTGAGGAGAAATCCAAGCTTCCTGTAGAAATTTGCATAAGTAATGGGGAGCCACATGTTAATCACTAAGACAAGGGGAAAATGTCTCCTCAAAGAGCATGTTAGAGACCTTTGCAGCAGTCCCTCCCATTACAGACTCAGAGGCCTAGGAGGGAAAATTGGTTTCCTGGGCTGGGCTCAGGGCTCCCCTGCTATGTGCAGCCTAGGGACTTGGTGCCCTGTGTCCCAGCCATTCTAGCCATATCTAAACGGAGTGAAGGTATAGCTGGGGCTGTGGCTTCACAGGTTGTAAGCCCTAAACCTTGGCAGCTTCCATGTGATGTTGAGCCTGCACATGCACAGAAGTGAAGAATTGAGGTTTGGGAACCTCTGCCTAGATTTCAGAGGATGTATGGAAACAGTTGCATGTCTAGGAAGAAGTTTGCTGCAGGGGCAGGGCACTCATGGAGAATATCTGCTAGAGCAGTACTGAAGGGAAATGTGGGGTTAAAGCACCCACAGAGTCCCCACTGGGACACTGCCTAGTGGAGCTGTGAGGGGAGAGCCACGGTCCTCTAGACCCCAGAATAGTAGATCCACTGACAGCTTGTACTGTGCACCTTGAAAAGCCGCAGACACTCAAATAGACAAATCCATACAGATGGTAAGTAGATTACAGATTGCCAAGGGGTGAGAGATGTGGGGAATGTGAAGTGACTACTAATTAATGGTTTCTTTTTGGAGTAACAAAAATATCTTGGAAGCAGATAATGGTGAAAGTTGCACAACTTTGTCAATATGTTAGATTGGTGCAAGAGTAATTACGGTTTTTGCCATTAAATGTCTATTCTAGACATTTCATATAAATATTTTCTCATGTAATTCAGTCTAATATTTCCAAGTTTAGAGACTGTATTAGTCTGTTTTCACACTGCTAATTAAGATATAACTGAGACTGAGTAATTTATAAAGAAAGAGTCTTAATGGACTCCCAGTTTCACTCTTAATGGCAAAAAACGTAAGTAGTTTTGTTCCAAACTATACTAAAACCATTTAACTGTATACTTCAAAAGAGAATGATATAATTTGTGAATTATATGTCAAAAAATTAAAATGGTATTTATGGTTAATAATCTGGGAATAGAAGAAAAAATTACAAAGAACAGAAGGAAATGAACACAATAAGATTTTTAATTTTACACAGGGAAATTCTAGTTGCATTCTCATCAACTCATGCATTAAAAAAAGAAAGTAGAATTATATTCATTATTATTTAGCATTGCTTTAGATATTCAGACTAAAATATATATTGTAAACATTCTAACATAATTTATAAATTATGTACTGGGAAACTGAAGACAATGTTATTAATATATTTGGTGCAGATAATTTGATTGCCTAAATAGGACACACAGAATTCAAAATGAAAACAATTTAATTTGAAATAATTCAGTAAGGGGCTGGATAATAAATAATTGTTAAAAATAATAGTTTTCCTATGTATTATCAAGAAACAAACATAACCTACTATGAAAAAGATAGCTCATTAATAATAATAATCTAAATTATAAAATACTTAGGAGTTCTAGCCATAAGATACATTCAAAGATAAAGATGTCTCAGAGATTACATAATTGTAGGAAATTGAAAATAACTTCTAAAGAAGAAATACAAATTACTAATAGATATAAACAAATATTCAAATTAGTACTGAAAGAAACTAATTTGAATTGCAAGAATTCAAACTAGTACTGAAAGAAATTAAAAAGTAAATAACAATAAGATAGTACTGGCTAATATTAACAAGTCTAATAATAGCTAGTGTTTAAATGGTAGCTGAGAAATGGGCTTTTCTGTTCATTGACTCATACCTGGGGTCTAAATTTCCATTATTTCTGAATGATAATTTGCCAATATCTGTCAAAAGCCTTAAAAATGTGTATAAATTTTGACCCAGTAATCACTGTATTCAGAATGTATCCGAAGGAAATAATTGCACTAATAATCAGGAATGTAGAGACTGTTTTGCAGTATTTTTTTCAAATGGTGAAAATTTTAAACAATGTTAAGTAGCATAAATGAGTTAAAGCTGTGGTGACAGTATTTTCCAAAACTAGCCATCACAATATCTCCAGTCTCATATACTCATTCTCAACCTTACCACACTCCCATTAGAGTTTGAGTCTATTTTTCTTCCCCTTGAACCTAGGCAGGACTTTGTGACTCCCTCAATGAAGAGAATATAATGAAAGTGACATTGGGTTATTTTAAAACTAGGTCATAAAAGGCAATATGATTTCCACTGGGCCCTCTCTTTTTTGGGATATTTCTCCTTTGAAACCCAGGTACCATGTTGTGAGAAGACCAACGTGATGTGGCAAGGTCACAAGTAGGTGTTGTAACAGACATCCCCAGCTTAGGTTCCTGTCAACAGCTAGCATCTGCTAGTCATATGAGAGAATGAGATTTCAGAAGATTTCAGTCTCCATTCTATTATTTTTTTTTATAGTTTTTCTAAGGATACAAGACAAGCACTAGGATTCCAAGGGAGAACAGAGAAGGTGGAGAGTGTGTTAACACTGTGGATTTCACCACAACTGATTCCAGCCTCCACTCTTTAAGCCACCACAGCTAGTTTTAAGTAAAACAGAGAGAAGTTGCTGTGTCTGCAAAATTGCAGAATTATGAGCAGAATAAATGTTGTTAAGTCACTACATGTTGAAGTGGTTTATTACCCAGCCATAGTAAATAAAATAATAACACAAGTAAAAATGAAATTCTTGAGGCAATTTTAAATGAAAACATAGGCAAATAATATTTTTATAGCATTTACAGAAAATGACAAGTACATAAGAATATAAATAATTGTTTTGTGTATGTGCACACAAAAATACCATAAATACCCAACAGCCATTGTATGTATGTCCATAAAAACATACTGATAAAGTATATACCAAAATGTCAAGAGTGGTTACCTTCAAATGTTTGGAATAGAGGGATGATTTATACTTAATTTTTATGCTTGCTCATCTTGCTTATCTTGCTTATCTTGCCATATTTTCTAATTTTTCTGCAAGTGGACATTGATCATTTGTTCAATAGGAACTAAATAAACTTGGACTTAAATTAAAAATCAACTGATGAAGCACAAAATAGGAACCTAGCTTAATGGCTGTTGATAAAAAAGACAGGTGTTTTAGTTGATTGCAAGTTCAAAGCCAGCTAACAGTGTGCTGTAACTGCCAAAATGTTAATACAAACTTAGGTAGCAATAAAATAATTTCAATGTCCAGAGAACCAGAGGCATAGTTCTACTATATGACACATTGAATAGATCACACTTTGAGGCACCAACTTTAAAGGACAGCAACTGGGTTTCTTCCAGGAGGCTGCCCAGGATGGTGGTAAGATCTGTAATGGAGTTATCGAAAAACAATGAAAACAACAGAGAATTCTGTTAGGCAAGAGAAAGCCTTACACACACACACATACACACACACACACACACACACACACACACACACACACACACACAGAGATTGAGAGAGAGAGACATGGAAATGTTGGTTAGTCTTCATCTGCATAATTTCAGAGAGTCAAACGGTAAATGAAAACCTCAAAGAGACAGATTTGGCTTAGCCTAGGATAATACTTCCAATTAAATTGAGCTATTCAACAATTGGTAGAAGAGCCACAGAGCATAATGAGTCCTTGTTTCTGGTGTTCTTGAGGTTCCCAGGTGTCAGGATGTTTAGAGAACAATGTCTTTCATGGACTATTTAGCCAGATATATTTAAAATCTTGTTCCTGACAAAATCTGCAAAAGTCTCTATCATAGGATCAGAGTTGCAACAGTATACTATCTGGGTAGTGCTCTGTAAAGTCTGTCTTTATCATACCTTTCCCTAAATGCCTAATTTTCTGAATTCCCAGTCTTTGCTAATTAGCACAGATGAGCTAAGATTGGCAGTGATTTTCTGAAAATTAAAGACTCATATTTCTGAAGATGATATGTATCTTAATTAAGTCTCCTCATTAAAACTCCCTAGCTTTGAGCATCAATGTCTGCCTTTACACAGCACATAGTAGACTCTTGCCCATTTCTTACGTATTTTGATTAATGTAGACAGCTTGTCTTAGTTCAGCCCCACAAAGTAACTTTTTAGGCCTTGTGGTCCAAATCGACTTGAATGTAGATCTGCATCTTATGTATTTTCTTAAAGTGGGCTTCCTGACATACCTGAAACTCTGTTTGTATGTTCATATGGGATTTCATCAAGTTGTTTAAAGGAAAAAGATAAGTTTTTATCTTTTTCTACTAACAGTTATTAGGAACTGATTTAAACATAGCATTTAGAAGAAAAATGACATCCTTTATAAGCTTTGTTGGGACCCATGTAGTATTCCTATCATGAAAATCCTTGCCTCTGTTTTCACCCTCTCTTCAGATATAGCTAGCATGAATGGATTTCAGGTTGGGTTCACATTCACAATGAAATTTCCCGCTTTACTTTACTAAGACATAGACAGATATCTAAACCAATGATAGTTGAGACAATTGGTCCTGCACCTCTCTTTCCATTTCCTTTTGGTCTTAAAAACAAATATAATCACTTTAGAGGTGTTATAAAATTAGCAGCACACTCCTATAAAATATATAGTCCTATTATTTTTACTTTTGTCTAGATACCTTCAAATATCTGGACCCAGAATGTGGCATTGCATCAAACACAATCTTATGGTATCTAGAAAATGATTGTTTGATTTCTAAACTGTACCTAAAATAAATTTAGATAGTTCTTAATACTATAATTGAATCTAAATCTTATATAAACGATGGGAGAGAAACTCTGTGTCTAATATTCAGTAGAAAATCAAGATAATAGATATTTAAATATTTTATTTCTTGGAAACAGCGTATATCTAACAAAACAACTTAAAACATTTGCTGTTGAAATTTAAAAAGACAAATTCCCTTTTACAAATATATAAGAACAGAAGCAAAGAAAGATAATAGCTGTATATATGTACACTAATAATTTGAAAAGCCATTTGATCAGAACATCACAGTGCAAAGTATGTTCAGATGATCTGCACCATTTACTGCCAATCGAGGCATAAATCACATTCATACAAAATTATTTTAAATTAAGGATAATGCATATACAGCTAACTTTTGCTACACTAGTTGTGAAAAAACCTCAAATGCTTGGCAAATTGGTGAAATGTCCTTTTTCTTGCAGGAAGATTCATATAATGTTATGTGGGAGAAGACTTGCATTGTTACCTCTTTGCCCCCTTGAATGAGATCCAGTCAGTTGAACTTAACAGTTAAGTCTCTCTAGTGACTTTTGTTCACATGGTTGACAACCCCTAAGTACTATTACTTTTTACTGATTTAGTGGCAAGTAAATATTCACCTTATTGACAGATCTGAATTGGACATGGAAACAAAAACAAACAACTATAATCTCCCTAAAAATATAACAAAAATGCACACTTTAGCTTAATAATGTTAAGTATAAAGGATTTGAAAATGAATGTAGTTATGGAACATGATGTTCCCTTCACTTTCAAGTGGGAGCAAATATTTAAACATGTAGATATTTGAATATTATATACTCACTTGCACTATGGATTGATGATTGTATTTGGGAGTATCCAAAGTTGGAAGTCAAATTTGTGATTATTATTAAGCATAGGTTGAGAAACCATGAACATGTTTTTAGATCCTGTCATCTTCCCCACCTTTGCTCTACCCCTAGTCATCATATTCCATGGTAGGTTGTAGCAATGGTTGAGCTTTATGGGCTTTGGAAGATGGCAGCCTGGATCCAATCTCAGTTCTGTCACTTAATAGCTGTGTGACTTTGGACAAGTTACTTAACCCTTTTATGTTCTGGATTCTTTATCTTTAAGTGGGGCTGATACTGCTACCTTATAGTTTCTTGAGGATTTAATAGATGAATGCAAGTTAAGTGCTTAGTGATAGGCCTGCCGCCTACTGGAGGATTTGATCATCATAGTTATTAATGCCATTATTACTTTAACAGTGTTTGGTGTACACAAAGGAGAGAAAAAAGCAAGAGCAGATCTTGCTCTTTGCACAGATTTTGCTTCTCACTAATTTATGTGTGATTGAGCAGGGATTTTCTTTTGCATGTATTCTGTAGTTGCTATTGTTCATTTTTATACATTTCAGCCTTCTTTTCAAGAGAATAATCTACCACTTTTGAAGATTCACTACATAAAAGTGGCATCTGTCAGCTATATCCCTAAGAAACTGTTCTAATTTACAGGAAGCAGGTGTTTGACTACAAGAATTTCTTTAGTCAGTGATGCAAAATTTTTTTCTAGTAAAAGTATTTCAGAGAAACCAGAATAAGAATTTCTTTCTTCTTAGAAAATAATCTAGACATTATATTTTCTTTCTTTTAAAATTTTTAATCTTTATTTTATTTCAATAGTTTTTGGGGTACAGGTGGTTTTTGGTTATATGGATAAGTCCTATTGTGGTGATTTCTGAGATTTTGGTGCACCCGTCACCTGAGCAATGTACACTGTACCCAATGTGTAATTTTACCACTGTATTCTCTCCCACTCTTCCCCCCAAGTAGTGAAAGCCTTTGCATCTTTATAGCTTAGCTCCCACTATAAGTGAGAACATATGATGTTTGATTTTCCATTCCTGAGTTACTTCACTTAGAATAATGTCCTCCAGCTTTATGCAAGTTGCTGCAAACACCATTATTACATTCTGTTTTATGGCTCTGTAGTATTCCATGGTGTATACATACCACATTTTCTTTACCCATTTGTTGGTTGATGGGCATTTAGGTTGGCTTTATATTTTTGTAATTGCAAATTTTGCTGCTATAAACATGCTTGTGTATGTGGCTTTTTCATGTAATGACTTCTTTTTCTTTGGGTAGATACCCAGTAGTGGCATTACTGGATCAAACGGTAGTTCTGATTTTAGTTCTTTAAGGAATGTCCATGCTGTTTTCCATAGTGATTGTACTAATTTACATCCCCACCAACAGTGTAAAAGTGCTTCCTTTTCAGCATATCTGCACCAACATCTATTATCTTTTGATTTCTTTAATTATGGCCATTCTTGCAGGAATAAAGTAGTATCTCATTTTGGTTTTAATTTGCATTTCCCTGATAATTAGTGATGCTGAGCAGTTCTTCATATGTTTGTTGGCTGTTCATGTATCTTATTTTTGAGAATTGTCTGTGCATGTCCTTTGCCCACTTTTTGATGAGGTTGTTTTTTTCTTTCTTATTTGTTTAGGTTCCTAAATGTCATTTGGAGAAAGATTAAGTAAAGAATTTAGGTTCAGTTATAAACTTGTTGATAATATCTATGTGTCCCCAACCTGATAGCTCAGCAAGATACTCTAGGGAGCTTTTAAAAATAAAGACTCGACCCAGGCACGGTGGCTCACACCTGTAATATCAGCACTTTGGGAGGCCGACGCGGGTGCATCACCTGAGGTCAGGAATTTGAGACCAACCTGGCCAACTTGGTGAAACCCCATCTCTACTAAAAATACAAAAATTAGCTGGGCATGGTTGTGGCTGCCTGTAATTCCGGCTACTCAGAGGCTGAGGTAGGAGAATCACTTAAACCTGGTTAGCAGAGGTTGCAGTGACCCGAGATCGTGCCATTGCACTGCAGCCTGGGTGACAAGAGAGAAACTCCTTCTGAAAAGGGAGGGAGGGAGGGAAGGAAGGAAGGAAGGAAGGAAGGGAGGAAGGAAGGAAGGAAAGAAGGAAGGAAGGAAGGTAGTTAGGTTCCCTTTAAAACTTGGTCCATTGAGAGCTGACTGGCTACAGGAGGAGGTGAGACCTGTTAATCATGTGGACTAGTGGACAGCTTATATTTTGAGCCAAAGGAGGCAGATGAAAATACCTTAAGAGCACTGAAGCTAAGAACTTGTGATGTCATAAGACCCCTGAGTTGGCACATCCTTCCCATTTAATTGATGCTCTGAGTTCCATCTGAACTCTTTTTGTTTTCCTTAGAAAAAAATGGGCAAAGCTACAAGAGCTAATTAATGGTCCATTCGTGATCAAAAATTTTGAAAAACTGTGATCAACTTATCTCTTCCAAAGATAAGAATCCATTAATTGTGAGAGTATTTGCCCCCAGAGGCAGCATAAGGGACCAGGGGCAAAGGATCAAGAACAGGCAGATACCTTGTCTGACCAGTATTGTGAGTGAATAGGCCTGATTTAAATATCTGGCTTAAAAGGTACCTACTGCATTTTGAAAATGTCGATGACTTAAGGATGGTTTTATTATTATTTTATTAACAACACAGAAGTTTCATTTTACACAGTCTTTTTAGAATTTTGAGTCTTGTTCTGGCTTTCAAAGATGTTTTCATAATTCTAAGACCTGTATTTGAAGTCACAGGGCAGTGGAATAGACGTGTTTCGTGGTATTTGAAAAGAAGCTGTACTTCTTCTAGCTTTCCTAGTTTCAGAAAATGCAGGCTGCTCATATATTCTAGTATGCCTAGAGTTTTAGATTGCAAAAATAATCACAACACTTTTCAGTAACTCTCATCAAATGGTGGAGTCTAGTTTTTCATTCTTTAAATCTGGGACTGACCTTGTAACTTTCCTTAATACATCAAATCTAGTAAAAATGATGAGGTACAAGATGTATGAGTTATGAGCCCAAGCTTTAAGAGGCCTTAGTCTCAACTTTTGTTGCCTGTAGAATGCTGTGTCTATCATGTGGAAAAGACAGCCCCATGGATAATAAGATAATCTGCACATTTGCTGACAACTGCCAGACCTGTGAGCCTAGAATGATTCAGAAACTACCTTAGACCATTCAGCCGCCAACTGGCTTGAATTCTATGAGCCCAGAGAAAACCAGCCAAGCAGGCCCAAGCCACAAAATCCTCCTAAGCGACCCATAGAATCATGATATTAAAAAATACTGTTATTTAAATCCAATGCTAGTATGCTATGTAGCAAAAGCCATCTGATATGCCTGGGACAGTCTTAACTTACAAACCTGTTGTCATAGAGTAATTATAGTAATGCATTTTTGGTAATGCATTTTTTTTAATTTTAATTTTTTTTAAGTTCTGGGGTACATGTGCAGGATGTACAGGTTTGTTACATAGGTAAATGTATGCCATGGTGGTTTGCTGCACAGATCAACCCATCACCTAGGTATAAAGCCCAGCATGCATTGGCTACTTTTTCTAATGCTCTTCTTCTCCTGCTCACCTTCCACAGGCCCCAGTGTGTGTTGTTCCCTTCCGTGTGTCCATGTATTCTCATTGTTCAGCTCCCACTTACAAGTGAGAACATTAGGTGTTTGGTTTTCTGTTCCTGTGTTAGATTGCTGAGGCTAATGGATAATGCATCCTTTTATTCTGAAACTACCCTTGCTTGAGTATGTTGTATAGTCAACTTAAGTAAGTAATACCACCATCTACTCATTTGCCAAACAAGTATTTCTGTTGTGAGTTGGATTGAACGGAAGGCAAAATAACAATGGCCCATCCTACTGTAAGTCTTGTTTTTTGTCATTTTTTGTTTTGTTTTTTAGATTTCAGCTTTTTAAAAGAACTCCTTTTGAAATAGATAAATAGAATAGTTCTCTTTACAGGTGTTTATGTGGCAACTGAAACAATATCTTAGAACGATATCTCATCATACAATCTCAGTGTACCTTTGAAAATGATGAGATTTGCTCCCTATTTGATGTTGAATGATTACAAGACTTGAATTATGGGGATCAGAAAGTCAGTGTTGTTTTCAAAGAAATACTTTTGAGTAGCAGTACATGAATAAAAAAGCATGTGCAATTATTCTGTTAATAAAGTGACTAACACACAGTCGTATATTATAGTAGAAGCACATTTCACAAGGGTATTCTAAAATGAATCAATATGTAAAATAATTCAAATAAAATGATACATGCTACACTTTGTTTTGTAATATATTTTTCTCTGAAGGCATAGATATAACATTTATAAAATACATATTTCGATGTTGATAAATTATCTGAAATGCTTTCTTTGCTAAACAGGGCTGGCCATTTGCAAGACTGTGATATTGACAATTTGGGCCTTAGCTTTCTTCCTTTTATTTGCCATTCCTTGCCAACTGGAAAAAAACACACATTTCAGGGTAGGTAGGATTTTCTCTGTCTCTTCTTTTAACTGACAGTGTGACATATGCACATAGTAAACCTTTCAAACAGTACAAAGACCAACATTTATAGTAAAATATTAATCCTCTTCTCACTGTAGATTCTAAGTCCTCCAGTCCTCTCAGGAAGTAACCTCTGCTGAGCTTCTTTTACATGTCCTATGCATGTGAATATATATTTTCAATACATATAGATGGTTTCTACCTTAAGCATCAAAAAGTATCTTTTGTTGTCCCTTTCTTTGCAGAATCAGCATGGCAGCTAGGATCCTGTACACATACCCTGAAAACTGGAGGGCCTTCAAGGCCCTCATTGCTGCTCAGTACAGTGGGTCTTAGGTCCATGTGCTGTCGGCACCAACCCACTTCCACTTTGGCCAAAAAAAACACACCCCTGAATTTCTCCACAGATTTCCTGCTGGCAAGGTTCCAGCATTTGAGATGGATTCTGTGTGTTTGAGAACAATGCCATTACCTACTATGTGAGCAATGAGGTGCTATGGGAAAGTACCCCAGAAGCAGCAGCCCAGGTGGCACAGTGGGTGAGCTTGGCTGATAGCAATACAGTGCCCCCAGCCAGTACCAGTACCTGGGTATTCCCTATCATGGACATCATGCACCACAACAAGCAGGCCATGCAGAATGCAAAGAAAGGAGTGAGGAGAATTCTGGAGCTGCTGGATGCCCACTTGAGGATAAGGACTTCTCTGTGGGCCAGCAAGTGATGCTGACATTACAGTTGTCTGCACCCTGTTTTGGCTCTATAAGCAGGTCATAGAACCTTCTTTCCACCAAGCCTTTCCGAATTTTGTAATATATTTTTATTATATATATAAAATATCATTATATATCATATATAATATAAATTATATCTACATATAATTTATATATTATATAATACCATATACAATATTTTGTAATATACTTTAAAATATTAAAATAATATGATATATTATATATATGTATATTTATTATGTATATTATCACTGCTGGTTCCTCACCTGCATTAACTAGCCCCAGTTCTGGGCTGTCTTGGAGGAAGTGAAACTGTGAGAAGGTGGCCCAGTTTGATGCTAAAAAGTTTGCCAAGAGGCACCCCAAAAAGGACACGCTACAGAAAAAGCAGAGTTCACAAGAAGAGAAGCAGTAGCCCCAGGCTGAGCAGAAGGAAGAGAAAAAGGCAGCTGCCCCTGCTCCTGAGTAGGAAATGGATGGATGTAAGCAGGCGCTGGCTGCTGATCCCAAGGCCAAGGATCCCTTTGCTCACCTGCCCAAGGGTACCTTTGGGTTGGAGGTTTATTTATTTATTTATTTGTTTTTTAGATGGAGTCTCACTCTGTCGCCCAGGCTGGAGTGCAGTGGTGCCATCTCAGCTCACTGCAACCTCTGCTTCCTGGGTTCAAGCGATTCTCCTGCCTCAGCCTCCTGAGTAGCTGGGATTACAGTCACCCGCACCACGCCCAGCTAATTTTCTTTATTTTTAGTAGAGACAGGTTTTCACCATGTTGGCCAGGATGGTCTTGAACTCCTGACCTCATGATTCCCCCCCCCCTCAGCCTCCGAAAATGCTGGGGTTACAGGCTTGAGCCACTGCAACTGGCCATGTTGTATGAATTTAAGTGGCAAGTACTCCAATGAGGACACACTCTCTGTGGCACTGCCACATTTCTGACAGGGTATTGCTTCCCCGAAGTACTCACTCAAACCTTCATGAGCTGCAGTGTCATCAGTGGAATGTTCCAGCGACTGGACAAGCTGAGGAAGAATGCCTTCACTAATGTCATCCTCTTTGGAACCAACAACAGCAGTTCTGTTTCTGGAGTCTGGATCTTCTGAAGCCAGGAGCTTACTTTTCTGCTGAGTCCAAATCAACAGGTGGACTACGAATCATACACATGGTGAAAGCTGGATCCTGCAGCAAGTAGACGCAGACACTGGTTCGAGAGTACTTTTTCTGGGATGAAGCTTTCCAGCATGTCGGCAAAGCCTTCAATCAGGGCAAGATCTTCAAGTGAACATATCTTGCCATTGCCAAGGTGCCTGCACCTGCCCTTCAGGGAGATTGGGGTCATTAAGGGAAACTGAACATTAAAAAAAAAAAAAGAGTCTGTTCTCTCACATGGCATCCTTACTTTGGAGAACTTTTTTAACCTCTGCTTGTTTCAGGTGTGTCATTGATATAAAATTAATGTAACATCACAATTAATTGGTTATTTTTAATAAAGCTCCTGGAAAGGTATCTGACACAAATGAGAGCATTTTGTATTAGCTATTATTGTTATTTACATATTTGCCCAGAATCTTGCATCAGCAATGGACATAATTACACTTGGAATCCAAATATTTTTAAAAGTTCTATAATGCAGACTGTAGAGACAGGATAATTAGCTGGGCATGGTGATGTGCACCTGTGGGCCCAATTACTTGGGAGGCTAAGGGAGGAGGATTCCTTGAGCCCAGGAGGTTGAGGCTGCAGTGAGCCATGATTGTGTCACTACACTCCAGCTTGGGTGACATGGCAAGACCTTATATCAAAAACAAACAAAAACAAAAACAAAAAAACCCAACCAGACTGTAAAAAGCTTCATGCATAGACAAATTTTTACTGCATTTGAAATAGGATTAAAAACCCTTTTAAGCATATACTTAGACTATGCAGTATATTCACTACAGAGCAAAATGTACCTTTCCTTAGATACCTTTGCTTTAATGATAAATAGCAGAAGAAAATAAAGAAAAACATATAGGCTTTTTGTGGATTTCTTTGAATTTGAGCATTGCTTATTTATTCATTTATTTGTACACTTAATCTATATCTGACACAGACCTACATGAAAAAGAGGCAATTAGGCACAGTCTTGTGGAGAAGACACTCTTTGTTGAAATAGTTATATATATGATATTGAAACAAAAGGTGAAATGCAAGGTGTGTGTGTAAGTATATGTATATAACCTGGTCTAGTCTGGGGTGTTGGGGTCGCTTTACATTGGGTGCTACTGTCGGGGTTACTATTTGTGGGGGTCTGTCTTGCAGACTTTGACTTAGTGATGGATGAATAAAGTACACTGACATGCAAATAATTATGCTTTGTTTGACTGAGTGTCTTGGCAGCTTACAGACTTTTTGGAGAGTGCTATAAACAGTTGCAACTGCTGGCTTTCATCAGCTAGTGAGACATGCGTTTATTTAGTAAAGTTTAATTGACAAAGGCTTGAGTCAACACTATTAGAGGTTAAAGATTAAAGGACTGGTTCTGATGCTTAAAACACTATTAGAGGGTGATCTTTTTGGTTGACTTCTTTCTGAGACGGCTATTTGGCTTATAGGTTAGTGTTAAGACTACATGAGTAAACAAGTTAGTTAGGTAAACTCCTTATGTTTCTTTGTTTCTATTCTAATTTATGTAATTAAGGGTACAAGGCTGCCTTCAGCTAAGAACTGTAGAAAAATCCTGTAGGCCTTCAAAAAGGGTTTGAGACCATTCTATAACTTTCTCTAATATTCTTCCCTTAATATTTTTGCTACCACCTTGAATGACTCCTCACACTTGGGTTTGGCAGAAGCCTTTTCTTTGGAAGTTTGAAGGAAAAGGATTTTGATCTAAGAATTTTATTTCTACCGAATTGGTCATTTAATTCTGAAGGCAATTCAGTTACTTTCTATTATTGAAAGGCTTATAAAATATACGACACCACTCATATGCTTTCCTAAAATACATTGTTGGATGATATATTCCAATAGAATTTCTTTCTCATTCTTTCCTTGACAAAGCCCTTTTTTTTCTTGTATGTACAGAAATACACAAAGTCAAAGTGGAGTACTTCCAAAATGTTTTGTTTATTAATTGTAGAGTTTGTGTTAATTTATGCTACTGTTTTTTGATTTTAGTATCTATCGTTACTAAGCATTTAAATTTATATGCAATAATTATATTTATTAAAATAAAAATGTTAGGCCTGTGGTATGTCTATGAAAATAAAAACAATGATCTGAGTCCACATAAAGTAACCGTAATTTACTTGATCTGTTTCATACTGGTGCACATTTCAATATTACAAATGTAAACTTTTGCTCTCAATTTACTGAAGTGTGTAAGCTTGTGCATACACAGGTTGAGTATACCTTATATGAATATACCTTATCTGGTTCTTATCTGAACCTTATCTGGGACCAGAAGTGTTTTGTACTTTGTATTTTGGAAATTTGCATATGCATAATGAAATGTTCTTGGGGAACCCAAGCATACACACAAATTCATTTATGTCTAATACACACCTTGTATATATAACCTGAAGATAATCTTATACAACATTTTAAATAATTTTGCGCATGAAACAAAGTTTGTGTATCCTGAACCATCAGTAAGCAAAGGCGTCAACAGTCTCAGCCACCTATCTGGACAATCTGTAGTGGTCATTATCTCTGACTCTGAATTTATATGCTACCAATAAGTAATCATTGTCTTACTCTTATTCACACATAAGTACTTAACAGTAAAAAAATGACATACCATTCATATAGTGAAAAAAGGTGTTCAGGGTAACAAATAATGTCAGTACCATCATCAGAATACTTGCTGTTGAACAACGGCAACAACAGACAACTGCAAACTTCCAGTCCCACATGGGCATTTAAAAAGTTTAGAATTTTAACCATTTCAGATTTCTTTATTCAAGATATTCAACCTGTATATCACTTTTCACCTATGCAAGTATATGTGAGAAATATGTCATATATTGTTGTGTAAAATATTTCTGCAGTTTTGGTAGTTATTGGCAAATTTTTGTTCATTAGAATTGCACCAGTATCTATTCCAATCAGCAATATATGAGGATACCTGTTTTCCCATAGCCTCACTGATGGAGTATTTTCTTGAACTTTTCAGTTTTTACCAATGTGGTAAGATAAAATGGTACCTCGAAGTAGGATTAATTCCTGTTTTTTCATTATTAGTCAGTTTGAGCATCTGTTTATGTTTAAAGACTGCTTGATTTTTTTTCTTTTCATAAGTTTTTCCCATTTTTCATTTTTTCTTATTTTTAGAGATTTATATATTCTAGCAAGAATATATGTTTGTCTGTGAATGAATTACAAGTATTTTTTCTTGATTGCTCTTTCAATTTATTTATGATATTTTTTGACCTGCAAAAAGGTTTTTCTTAATGTTTCATATGTGGTGAAAATTATCAGTCTTTTCTGTGAGAGGACTGAATGGCAAGCCATGGTTAGATCATCTTCTTCCACTGTAAATTTATATATAAATTCTCAGTAGTTTTCTTCAGTACTTCAATAGCATCTTTATTTTTATCACTGAACCTCTGCTTGTAGTTATTAGTTGTGAAGTACATCAGAAAAGAATCCAACTCTAATTCTATTGCAGATCACAAGAGCAGAAATCTGTGTGCAGGGGGAATTTGGCTCTGGTGGATACTCTTAGCTTTGAGGAGGGCTTCCAAGAAGCTACAACCAAAGAGTAAAGGTCAAATGGATAGATAAAGACCCTCACAAACTCTGAGTCGGCTTTTGGATATTTCAGTTTCTGAAAGTAGATAAAGGTAATCCCATGTTTATAGTACTCTGGCAGAAACAAAAGATAAATAATCTCTAGAGGAAAGTGACACCATCTTAGGTCAAGTAAAATTATTTATGCAGCCAGTTTTTCAAATACAAAGTCTGGAACATAAAAGTATCCAGATATCCAGGCATATAAAGGGAAAAGACTAACTGAACAAAACCCAGCAGAAACAAGCAACAGGAAAGATTCACAAGGCTCCAGATACTAGAGCTATCAAAACCCCTAAAATAACCATTTTGCAGTGCTAAAGGACACAAAATATAAACTAGAAAATCTGACAGAGAACTGAAAACTATAAAATATTGAAATTTAAGGACTAAAGTATTATAGTCAAATTTGAAAATATGTGATAAAGGTTTAGCTGCACATTAGACACAGTTGGGAGTAGCATTTATCAACTATTAATCATATACTAGTTAGAGGAAGATATCCAGAATGAGCAAGAACACTTCAAAACAGAAAATAAGAGTTTAAGATATGTAAGTAGAATTATTAAGAGAGAGAAGAGAGGTAATACAAATTTAACAGAAATATAAGAAAATGTCAAAAGTAGATGAACTTAAAAGTGGCAGTGTTGGCTGAGTGCGGTGGCTCACACCTATAATCCCAGCACTTTGGGAGGCTGAAGCGGGTGGATCACGAGGTCAAGAGATCAAGACCATCCTGGCCAACATGATGAAATTCCATCTCTACTAAAATACAAAAATTAGCTGGGCATGGTGAAGCATGCCTGTAGTCCCAGCTACTTGGGAGGCTGAGGCAGGAGAATTGCTTGAATCCAAGAGGCAAGATGCAGTGAGCCAGGATTGCACCACTGCCCTCCAGCCTGGCACCTGGTGACAGAGCAAGACCCTGTCTCAAAAAAAAAAAAAAGTAGCAGTGATAACTGGCAGGTACATTGTTGCTAGAAAAAAATGCTAATCAAAAATCCCTCATTGAGTGAAAAATTTCATTGAGAATGAAAATGAAATATGTAAGTTTTGGGATGTTCAGTAACTGTGAACATTTGTAATCAGTAACACAGCACCAAAGAAAACATGAAAAGGTCTTCAAGCAGAAAAAAACTCCATATGAAAATTCAAAGATGCAGGAGGAAAGAAGAAACCATGGCAACTGCAATTGTGTGGTTCAAACCACTTTAATTTCCATTTTCATCTTAGTGGAAGTTCCATAATTAGGTTATTTCTGTCTCACTGATTTTTTTTTTCATGATTTCTTTGGCAATTTCTTAAATAGATCCTCAAGAATGTTCATAGAGACAATATTTCTAGAATTATTATACATTATACTTGTAGGGCAGCTTGTCTTACAAAATGTGGCTTCATATTTTATATCCTGGTTTTAATAAAGCCTGAGCTTAGGCTTTCTCTTTTATTTATCTTTTAGATATTGCTCAATGCTATTCTGGTATTTTCCATGGCTGCAGAGAAATTTGAAGCCTACCTTTTTTTTTTTTTTCCTTCTACTTGTTTCTATATTGTTAAAGTCTAATAACCTGACTAGACTATAGTTCAGTGTTAATCATTCTGGGTCACTTCTCTAGCTATGTGTTCTTCTAGTATGTATATTAAATAAAAATTTTCAAGAATTGTATAAATATTTGTTCATTTATTCAAGACTCCAATTAGGCATACATTGGCTTATTTTCCCATCTTCTATATTTATTACAGTCTCTCTAATTGTTCCTATATGTGTCATCTCCATTCTTCACGTTTGAAAATTAAATTGTTACTCTCTGTGCCCCCTACTATATATATTTAAATGTTTCTGCTCTCCTTTGCATTTCTTCAAATTTTGTCTTCATTTTTGCCTTTTTTTCTTTCTTTCTATTTCTTCCCCAAGTTCTAACAGATCATGTCTTATTTCTTCTGTTGTCTCACTGTCTTTGTCCTAGATTCCTGTATTTCTGTTTTTGACTTCCTTTACAAAATGGATGGCTTCATTTAATATTTTTTAAATATTATGAAAAATAACTAGTAAAATTTTCATATTGCTTATGAATTTACTTTCTGAATGTTCTTCATCTACTGTTAAGACTCATTGCTATTTTCCACATTTTTAAAGTAACTTCTAAACAGTTGGTTTATGTAAGCCATCTTTCTCTGATTTTTGGTGCTTTGGTTGCCTTTTTTTTTTTTAAATCCTGTTCAAAATTTTAATTTTTTTCTGAGTCAGAACTTTACTATGTGAACTTTTATAAAATGCTCAATTTGAATTTATTTATTTTCTTCCCTATATTTATGGAGAGCTTACTGTATATCAGTGAGCCCTAAGGATAGAGCAGTGAACTGTAAAGCCCAATATTTGCTTTCACAGCAATTATAAGATGAGAGAAGAAAAAAATTAAATAAATGCATCCAATACAGCATGTACTAAGTACTATGTGAGAAGAAATACAGGATATTATAAAAGCATGTTAAGAATATTAAGCATTTATAGTCTTCTGATGTATCATTACACAAATCCTACATTTTAGGGAGCATCAAAAGTTCTATCCTTAGCAAGCTAACGCAGGAACAGAAAACCAAATACTTCAAATTTTCACTTATAAGTGGGAGCTAAATGGTAAGAACACCTGGACACATAGAGGGAAACAACACATGGGTGTCTATCAAAGAGTGTAGAGTGGGAGTGGGGAGAGGATCAGGAAAAATAACTAATGGGTACTAGGCTTAATACCCGGGTGATGAAATAATCTGTACCACAAACTCCTATGACACACGTTTACCTGTGTAACAGACTTGTTCATGTACTCCTGAACTTAAAATAAAAGTTAAAAAAAAATGAAAATTGGGGCAGCATTAGTCCCAATTTGCTTTATGGACCAATAAAAACAAAATAACAACAAAAAATTATCTCATAAATTTCTAATGTTTGGAAGAATCAAGAAAATATTTCTAGAGGAAGGAATGTCTAAACTGAGATTCAAATCAAAGAGTGTTCCAAGCTGAAGTCACTGTTCATTATGATATATAAAAACAAGAGAGAACAAGAGAGCTAGGTATTGACAGATGAATGATTTCCATTATTTTGTTTCCATTTTATCAATCTACAAACAGAATTCATCTATTAAAACCCTAATGGTAGAGGAACAAATCGTATTTCAAATAGGATTTATTATCTCCTTTTAGAACTATTTTTCAGACGCAGGAAAAAGAGGAAAATGCATCTTTGAAAAATATTTTCTTTCTGTGAAAAATTTTAGATTAAATAGTTAATAGGCAGAGTTAGAAGATTTCAGATAACATATATGATATTTTGGCTGACATTCCAAGAGAATTTGGAAAATCCTTTCTTTGGGGAACCCTTGTTGATTAATGTCATTGCTCTTAATTTTAGTAACTACTTCATTGTGCATCATTTTCCAACAGGATCCTGCCAGTCTTTGTCTGCCTAACACTTGTACTAGTCAAACTTTGAAGTTTAAAATATTTGTAGAATGAAGCAAAGACAGCTGTTGAGGGCCTTCAGTATTATCCCTTTTAAAGTAATATTTTAGGCCCTCATTCATGGATTCTTGCAGTAAATTGCATATTTCACACTACAAGCTGCTATTAATCCTTTTATTTTCTTTAACAATTATCACCTCCATAAGACTGCATTAATTTCCCCAGCATTTCTCATCTGTACTACCAAATTCTACAAGGAATGGCAGCGTTTTTGCCTGATGGATCCAAGAGTTGCCAGCTAATTACTGCTATTATGAAATCCATATGACAAATTTCCAGCGTGACAGCTGCTGGACAGCATTCAGGCTGGCCTGCTGGGTCTTTTAGTTTGTTTCTTTGTTTAGAGAAGGTACACAAACATTAACTATCCTATCATATTAATGCCACAAACGTCAAAATCTTGTTATAATTAAATCCTTGTAGTATTTCTTTTATGTATGAAAATGAAAATGTATTTGGGCAACTGTAAATGCATGCTTCTTATTTTTAGAATTGAAACTCATATTGTTTATTTAATTGGTCTGGTAAAGAAAAAACTGTGAGGAGGAAAACAGAACCACAAACTCATGGCCTCTTTCTCATTCATCCTGAGTTTCCAAATATAATCCTTTTTGTAACTGAGGACACACACCCACAGAGTCTAGAAATTTGCAAATTATGATGAACTGCAAGTAGTAATGTGAATCCTTCTTAGAATAAGAGAATAATCTGACAAATATGAGTTAAGCTGTCTTAAAAACTAATCCTGTTTTTTTCTTAAAGCATGTGGATGAATAAAGAAAAGCTAAAGAGGCTAATATTTTATTCCAAGATCCTCTAGGGTCAAACTGGAAATGACAGAAGGGATAAAAATGGAGACCAAAAAAAAGACTTCTTTCGCTGAGTTAGCTTTCTGTTTCAGAGCCTGGTAGATGTTTAAAGCTCTTTCTCTCATGTGCACTTTCATAGATTCTCGTGATGCAGTTAATGCAATTTTCTCTGACTGGTCTTCTACCTTCCTACTACCCATCTCCTGGTTTTCCGGTGGTCTACTTTACTTAAACTTCCTCTGTTTATCCAGCATGGTGTGATGCTTAAGAAACCTGAACTGGGCTGCTGCAGTTCAAATCCTGGTTCTAGTGCTTATTAGTTGTGTGACCTTGCAAAAGGTCTTTAGTATCTCTTGCTTCATTTTCTTTATCTGAAAATGGGGATGATAATAGGTAGAATTATTTTCATTGATAGCTGAGAGGAAACTTTCTATCTATGTTAACCTATCAAATGATCTTATCTATCCTTCTATCC
Organism: Cheracebus regulus; assembly: GCA_963574635.1. Lineage (NCBI taxonomy): Eukaryota > Metazoa > Chordata > Mammalia > Primates > Pitheciidae > Cheracebus > Cheracebus regulus. The sequence goes on from CAUYQU010091176.1 coordinate 35,138, forward strand.
ATCCCATAGAACCATGGTGTAAGAATTCATTATCATTATCATTATTTTCCCTATAGAGCATCTACAATGGCTTCAGTTGAGTTTTCTCTCATATTTTCCACTACAGATCCATTGGAAACACTAATGCCTTTGTTTGTTTTTACCACAAGCAAGCATGTAAGTAATGCCTAGCATGGCAGTAACCTTTCTTTTGCTCATTTTGCACCACTGGCACAGCTATCTGGTGTCTCTGCCCATAACATTTTCCAGTCAATCATGCCCCACCTAACTTCAGGAGACACATGTTTTCTGAGCAGTCTTACTGAAGACTCTCTAACTACGATTGAGATTAAAGGAATGAAACTGGATGCCTACTTATCACCGTATACAAAAATTATTTATAGGTGGATTATATATGTAAATGTAAGACCTCAAACTATAAAAATCCTAGAAGAAAACCTAGGAAATATCCTTCTCAACATTGGCCTTGGCAAAGAATTATGGCTAAGTCAGAAAAAAGAACAAGATCATGTCCCTTGCAGAGGCCTAGATGGAGCTGGAGACCATTATCTTTAGAAAACTAACACAAAAAATGGAAAATACCACATGTCCTCACTTTTAAGTGGCAGCTAAATGATGAGAACCTATGGACACATAGAGGGGAACAACACACACTGGGATCGTTTGGAGGGTGGAGGTTGGGAAGAGGGAGAAGTTCAGGAAAAATACTAATGGGTACTAGGCTTAATAGCTGGGTGATGAAATAATCTGTACAACAGACCCCCATGACACAAGATTACCTATGTAATCTGTGTAAAGATTACCTATGTTTACTATATAAACCTGCACATGTACCCCTGTACTTAAAATAAAAGTTAAAAAAATAATTTATGGCTAAGCCTTCAAAAACACTTGCAATAAAAATAAAAATTGGTAAGGAAGACCTAATTAAACTAAAGAGATTCTGCATAGTAAGACAAACTATCAAGGAAGTTAACAGATGTATTCTCAAACTATGCATCCAACAAAGGTTTAATATCCAGAATCTATAAGGAACTTCAATAAATCAACAAGCAATTAATAAGTAACCCCATTAAAAAGTGAGCATAGGACATGAATAGAGACATCTCATAAGGAGACATATAAGTGCCAACAAACGTGAAAAAATGTTCATCATCACTAATCATCAGAGAAATTAAAATCAACACCGCAATACCATCTCATACTAGTCAGATGGATTTGTTTAAAAGGCAAAAAATAGCAGATGTTGGTAAGACTGTGGAGAAAAGAGAACACTGTTGGTGGGAATGTAAGTTAAGTTAGTTGAGTCACTGTTTTTGAAGATTTCTGAAAGATCTAAAGGTTGAACTACTATTCAGCCCAATCCCATTACTTCGTAAATCCCCAAAGGAAAATAAATTGCCCTACCAAAAGGACACATGCATCCATATGCTCATCACAATTCATAATAGCAAAAATATGGAATCAACCCAGGTACCCATTGATGGTGGATTGAATAAAGAAAATGTGGTCCATATATACCATGGAATACTGTGCAGTCATATGACAAAATCCTGTCCTTTGTAGGAATGTGGATGCAGCTAGAGGCCATTATCCTAAGTGAACTAATGCAGACACATAAAGTCAAATGTAGCATGTTCTCACTAATAAGTCGGAGCTAAACACTGATACATACACATGGGGATAAAAATGGGAATAATAGACACTCGGGACTACTAGGGGAGAATAGAGGTAGAAGGGAAAGGGCTGAAAAGCTACCTATTGGGTACTATGCACATTACCTGGGTGACAGGTTCAGTCATTCCCCAAACCTCAGCATCATGCAATATATCTTTGCAACAAACCTGTACAAATACCCCCAGAATCTAAGATAAAAATAGAAAAATGTTAAAAAAAATTTAAAAGTCTGTTAAAAAAATATTAATTTTAGAAACAAGCCCCACATGATACTGGAAGCCAGGGGAATATGCCGTAAGTTACATGTATTGGAAATGGAGAAGAAAAGTCTGTCATTATTTCCAGATGACATAATTGTATACATGAAAATCCAAAACCGTAAGATCTATTTGTTCCTTTTTTTGAGACACAGTCTCATTCTTTAACCCAGGCTGAAGTGCAGTGGCGTGATCTCAGCTCACTGCAACCTCTGCCTCTCAGTTTCAAGCTATTCTCCTACCTCAGCCTCCTGAGTAGCTGGAACTACAGGCATATGCCACCAAGCCTGGCTGATTTTTGTATTTTTAGTGGAGATGGGGTTTCACCATATTGGCCAGGCTGATCTCAAACTCCTTACCTCAGGTGATCCACCTGCCTCAGCCTACCAGAATGCTGGGATTACAGGCATGAGCCACCATGCCTAGCCTGTTTGTTATTTTTTAAGTTTTATATTATGAATTTGTTTACTTTATCAAATAAAGACCTATTGAGATTTTGGATATTGAGTTTTTAAAAGAATTTTTCCAATTTCTTTACATTTTCAAACTTAATAACATAAAGTTGATATTGCTTTTTAATGTTTGTGGGATATATAGTGTCTCGTTTCCATGTACGTTTTCCCTCTTCTTTTTTGAGTAGTCTTACCAAAGTTTCATCATTTTATTAGTCTTTTTATGGGGCATGATTGTAATGTTCTTGATTTTATTTATTGTATTTTGTTTTCCATTTCATTGATTTTTGATTTTAGTTTTATTACTTTCTCTTTTCTGTTTTATGAGTTTTAATGTGGTGTTCTTTTCCTAAATTAAAAATTATTTTATTTTTAATAGACAGTGATAGTATATATTGTGGAGTACAGTATGATGTTTTAATACATGCATACACTGTGGAGTGATCAAACAGAGCTAATTAACATGACTTACCTCACACACCATTTCTTTGTGGTGAGAAACATTTAAAATTCCCTAAATTTAGCAATTTTGAAATACACAATACATTTTTATTAACTATGGTCACCATGCTGTACAATAAATCATCAGAACTTATTTATCCTAATTGGAACTTTGAACTCTTTGATTAACATCTCTCCCCACCCCCATCTGCTTCAACCTTGCCAGCCTCTGGTAATCACCATTCCACTCTCTACTTCTATAGTTTGTCTAGTTTTTTACCTTCTCTTGAATATAGTTTGTCTCATATTAGCATCAGCTTTTTATTTTTGATAGTCTTTACATGGCAAATCCTTTAAAAAATCCTTTTTCTTTTAACTGTCCTTTGTCTTTTCATACTTAGTGTGTATCCCTTGTAAACAGTATACTTTGATTTTGTTTTTTTATCCAGCCTGACAATATTTTAAAAGCATTTGGAGTATATAGTCAATTTAATCTTCATATGGTCAATATAAGTATTGAAGTATTGGGGATTTAAACCTACTATTATAGTTTCCCTCTATTTTTCATTCCAATTTTTCTTTTAGTGTATGTGCTGCCCAAGTGAGAACTCCCCTATTTTTCTATTTGGTTTTGTTAATTTATTGTCTTTTTTCTTATTTTCTTTTAGAATAATCACATAATTTCTATGGATTTCTTTATTCTTCTATTAGCTTTAAAATTATACACATATATTTATTATTGTTTAAATGATATTCTTAGAAGTTTCTACATTTCTCTTTTTTTTCTTTTTTTTTTTTTTTTTGAGACAGAGTCTCACTTTGTCACCCAGGCTGAAGTGCAGTGGCATGATCTCAGCTTACTGCAATCTCTGTCTCCCTGGTTCAAGCGATTCTCCTGCCTGAGCCTCCCGAGTAGGTGGGACTGACTACAGGCACCCACCACCAGGCCCAGCTAATATTTGTATTGTTAGTAGAGACGGTGTTTTACCATGCTGGCCAGGCTGGTCTCAAACTCCTGACCTCAGGTGACCTGCCTGCCTCAGCCTGCCAGAGTGCTGGGATTACAGGCAATAGCCACCACACCTGGCCCCCAGTTGACTTTTTATTTATATTTTTTACCACTTTCTGGACAATATAATAACCTTATATTTGAATGCTATTTGTCTAAGTCCTGAGCTTTGTGAATTGTTTTTATATATTTTAATTATGTACATATACACATACAAATATAAACATATACATACATATATGCAAATCTACACACACATACATGCATGTACAAATATATATATCTATGTATATAATGTGTGTGTGTATATACGTATTAAGTTTTTCTTTCCTTTTTCAGCAAGTATACACCAGCGTGTCTATGTGTGTTTTTTCTTTGTTCTCTTTGATCTTAAAGTTTTTTGATATCTTTTACAGGTTGATGTTGATGGCTGGTTTTACCAGTCTAGAAGAGTTCTATGCCAAATATATTTTCAAATATTGTTTATTTCTGTTCCTTCCTGAACTCTAATTTTATGCATTACATATTTTCAGTTATGAAGCTCATTTTCTTTATGTATATTAAAATTATTTTTCTAACTTTGTATTTCAATCTGTTTATTTTTCTACTTATCTGTTTCCTAGTTAATGATGTTCTTTTTTGCAGTGTCTAATCATTAATTAAACATAGCTATTAAAAGTTAGCATTAGGAATACCTAATGTAGATGATGGGTTTATGGGTGCAGCAAACCACCATGGCACATGTATACCTATGTAACAAACCTGCACATTCTGCACATGTCCCCCAAACTTAAAGTATAATAAAATAAATAATTTATAATTTAATTTATTGCATTTTTTATTTTCTAAAATTTCTAATGGATTATTTTTAATTAATTTGTTTCTGAGTAAAATTTTTCATTTTTTAAATCTATTTCTTTAACACATTAATCAGGTATTTTAAAGCTCCTATTTGGTAAAAAGTTGTAGAGGCTGGACATGATGTTTTCTTGCTCCAGAAAGGATTTAATTTTCTTGTAGGCAACAAGATCACCTTTATCCATATATGAATTGAAATAATTTCAGAATTTTTAAGAGCTGTTCTAATTGCAGTTTGCCCCTACACTCGAGAACAGCCCTCTGGAGATCTTAACTAAAAGCCTTACATATTTCCCATAGACCTCTTCCTACATGGAGAATACCAATTTCCAATTTTTATAACTCCAGAATTATAAGAGTGTCAAAATTTCTGCATAGTTTTTGAGTTTTTTTAAAAATATTTTCTTGATTTTCCCTCTTATGCCTGTTCAGATTAGTTATCAGAAAATATCTCTAGAGGAAATTGTATTAGTATATTACACTCACTTCTTTGTAGTTCCCATTACTTTAGATCTTAATCTCTCAATCCATGACTGCCTTGGTAGTCTTGTTGACAAACAGCTTTTCAATTGACTATAAAGTTGAGGATACTGATGTAAAATTTTAATTCCTGTAACCTTACAGAATACACCACTGACTAGCCTCCAGCTAAGCTCTAAACATTTATTATTTAACAGGAAAATACTTTGTTAAATTAATCAACTATTTTACATTTATAGGCAGAACAAATGTGTAATGTCTTAAAATTGAACTTTGGGATTGTCTTATCAAAGACAGTGTTAACAACTTTAAAAATAATTTCAAGTCTAACATAGCTTTTCCTATAACAAAATTTAATATTAGCTAATAACTATTAGATGCCTGCTACATGCCAGCTATGATCCTGTATATTTTCCCTGGAGTTCATCTTCCGCCAGAGTACTATGTGCAATGTATTATTATTTTACAGAGAAGGAACAGAAGCTCAGAGAACTTAAGGCATTTGTCCAAGGTCACACCATTAGTGACGGAACTAAGTTTTGGTTCTAATCACAAGCCAGTTTACTATTTACCTATAGGCATATGAAATCATTAGTAGTAAACTCACAGCCAGTAATATTCGGTCCATACAGCATACACTGTCTTCTTTCTAGGACTTTGTTGTAAAGATTTTATTGCAAGTTGTATGAATGCTTGGTGTGTTTATGATTAAGTATACTAATCTTGCCATTTTCAATTTATTTTATATGTATTACAACATAGTGAAACAGAATCATATTGTCTGTTATATTTAATTATAAATGGAAATGTTGAGAGGTAAAAATGTTACTTTTTAGATTAGAAAATATACTACTATGAAATTTCAAAATAGAAAACTTGAAGTTATGCTTAGGCTTTCAGCATATTGTACGTTCTTGGCAAATCTCTTAAATTTTCAGAATACCTTTCTGTATATATATATATTTAATATTGGGATAATAACTAATACTTCACATAATTTTTCTGAAGACTAAATGATTCACATGCATAAAAATTGTGGAAAACAATGTATTTGTTAGTTTCTCAGTAGCTTTTATTTTTTATCATAATGATTTTTATTACTGTACATTAAAAAAAGGGTGTGTATGTGGTAGGATATACTAAAGAGCTTAGGTAAAATAAAAGTTTAACTAAGAGTTACTCTATCACACATTTGTTATTTTAATAGAAACACCATTATAAAAGCCTATTCAGCTTCCATTTTAAGTTTAATGCACTGAAAAGTTTAGACTGAAAGTTTTTCTCTTTAGTATGGTTGTAGTTCAAAAGTATACACTTTTCATAAGTTTGAGTCTTATTATTTACAGATGGACTTAAATTTGTGACCCAAGAAATACTACTGAAATGTGAACAGTTGGGAATAAAGTGTCTAAAATATCATCAATACCAAAAATATATTTTTAAAAAGTATAACAATTACTCTTATCTTTAATGTAATGATGGATTTATTAGATAAGGGAATACTAGAATCAATGTGCCTTCTATTATAAATTCAATAAATTGTTTGATGAAATGCCATACAGCACACAAAAAAATCAATTTCAAAATACCAGTATTTAAATGGTATTTATTTAAAAGGCAAACAAGGTCAGAGAAGAAAGAGATTAGATATAAAAGTCTAAGTTTGGTTGGTAAATAGTCTTTCCAATTTCAGTGCTTTTTGGTATGTTACATAAACATTTATTATAACATCAGTATAGTGAAGGATAGTTGTCATTTTCCTCCCCAACTAGACTACAGATCTTTCAAATTGGAGAACCATACTTCTTCATCTCTGGATTTTCAATGCTTAATAATTGCCTCTGAGAAAAAGAATACTGCACATGAAGATTTGGTTTCAACTAATGTTTTTTTCTTAGATGAGGAGGAGCTAACAATATAGAAGCCATTATGGATAAGAGGGAGAGCCAGACATTACTTTATTTGTAAAACAGATGATTGAACTATAATCAATGTTTCTAAAGTTTTTGTTTTATTTTGAAATACTTCTATGAGATTATCTTTCTTCATTGTAATATCTTGGGTACAGTGTTGAGGAACATGGGTATAGTGATGGAGTTTTCCCCAAAAGCCTACCTTGCCAGTAAGCACAGGGTATCCATTATGGTACAAACTAAGGTTAGATAAGAGCTCACCTATGAGTTGTGCAGTTGTAAATCTGATGACATGAAATATTCTATTATTTATTTAAATGAAAAAAATGTATTTGAAACAAATTATTGCTGACTTTGGGAGGGAGAGCCAAGATGGCCGCGTAGCAGCAGCTCAGGATTCTAGCTCCCAGTGAAAGTGCAGAGAGTGAGTGGATGCCGCAATTGCAGACGAATTTTTGATGCCCACAAACTGGGAGATTCCCAACAAAGGAGCCACATGGGTCACCAGCGCGACTCTTGTCTGGTGCACCTGTTTTGCCGGTGCCCCAGCACAGCGCTTCTTGGTGCAGAGGATACGGGACTGGGTGCCCTTTTAGTTGGGCTCTGCTGGCCCCATCCCCACAAGGAGAACAGCAATTGGAAGTGCTGAGGACTGAGAGCAAGCACAGCTGAACCTGGGAAGGCCCAGCTCTGTGGGGAAGGGATATCCGCCAAAGAAAAACTAAGAAACAGAAAAAACTTCATCACCAACAAGCCGGACGTCCACTCAGAGACCCAATCTGAAAGTCGGCAATTACAAAGACAGGTGGATAAATCCACAAAAATGGGAAGAAACTAGTGCAAAAAGGCTGAGAACACCCAAAATCAGAATGCCTCTCCTCCTACAGGGGATCGCAGCTCCTCATCAGCAAGAGAACAAGGCCTGACGGAGGTTGAGTGTGA
>CAUYQU010091181.1:0-13721 GCA_963574635.1 Cheracebus regulus
GCTGGAGTGCAATGGCGTGATCTCGGCTCACTGCAACCTCCACCTCCCGGGTTCAAGCGATTGTTTTGCCTCAGCCTCCTGAGTAGCTGGGATTACAGGCATATGCCACCATGCCCGGCTAATTTTGTGTTTTTAGTAGAGATGGATTTCTCCATGTTGGTCAGGCTGATCTCGAACTCCTGACCTCAGGTGATCCGCCCACCTCAGCCTCCCAAAGTGCTGGGATTACAGATGTGAGCCACCTCCCCTGGCCTTTTTTTCTTTTCAAATAGAACAAGACAGTGGTTTTCATCCCGTATCCAAAAAAGTTAAATTTATGTAATGTTGTATGTTTGGCTGTCTAAGACTCCATGTGTGGGGAAAGCAATCTAAAATTCTTTTTTTTTTTTTTTTTTTGAGATGGAATTTTCCTCTTGTTGCCCAGGCTGGAGTGCAACGACGTGATCTTGGCTCACTGCAACCTCTGCCTCCCGGGCTCAAGCGATTCTCCTGCCTCAGCCTCCTGAGTAGCTGAGATTACAGGCATGCGCCACCATGCCTGGCTAATTTTTGTATTTTGAGTAGAGATGGGGTTTCTCCGTATTGGTCAGGCTAGTGCCCCAACCTCAGGTGATCTGCCTGCCTTGGCCTCCCAAAGTGCTGGGATTACAGGCGTGAGCCACCATGCCCAGCCTAAAATTCTTATCTCTTCCTTTTCAATATTTTTATATCTCGTTTCTTTTTCTTATTTCATTGAATTGGATTGGACTGTTGGTTAAATTATTTTCATGGTATAAAGTATAGTATATATTAGTTTTAGGATTTAAAAAAATAAACTTCACTGGACAAGGTGGCTCATACCTGTAGTCATAACACTTTGGGAGGCTGAGGCAGATGGATTGCTTGAGCTCAGCCACACAGGCTCTGCAACATGGTAAAACCCTGTCTCTACCAAAAATAGAAAAATTAGCTGGGCATGGTGGCACACACTTGTAGTCCCAGCTACTTGGGAGGCTGAGGTGGGAGGATTGCTTGGGCTTAGGAGGCAGAGGTTGGAATGAGCTAAGATTGTGCCACTGCTCACCAACCTGGGTGACAGAGTGAGACCCTGTCTCAAAAAAAAAAAAGAACAATCTTCTAGTAAATTCATTAAGACATAATTTTGTAATGATTAGACTAATGAGGAATTATATACTTAAAGATATTTATGCACAGATAAATTTTGCCATGTATGTCTACATATATACATATATATGTGTGTGTGTGTGTGTGTGTGTGTGTGTGTGTGTGTGTGTGTGTGCATTTATTTATTTATTTATATTTTTGAGGCAGAATCTTACTTTGTTGCCCAGGCTGGAGTGCAATGGTATGATCCCAGCTCACTGCAAACCTCCACCTCCCAGGAATCAAATGATTCTCCTGTCTCAGCCACCCGAGTAGCTTGGATTACAGGCACCTGCCACCACTCCTGCCTAATTTTTGTATTTTTAGTAGAGATGGGGTTTTGCCATGGTGGCCAGGCTGATCTCGAACTCCTGACCCCAAGTGATCCACCTGCCTCAGCCTCCCAAAGTGCACATGTTACAGGCATGAGCCACTGTGCCTGGCCAGCCATTTTATATATGAGATATGGTCCTTTCATCTTTAAAAGTGGAGATTTTAAGGGATCATCACACTTTGGGGCCTATCGGGTTGGTGAGGAGGGGAGGGATAGCATTAGGAGAAATCCGTAATGTAGATTATGGGTTGATGGGTGCAGCAAACTGCCATGGCACATGTATACTTATGTAACAAACCTACATATTCTACACATGTATCCCAGAACTTAAAGTATAATAATAATAATAAAAAAAATAGCTGGGCTTGGTGGCCAGCATCTGTAATCCCAGCTACTTGTGAGGCTGAGGCATGAGAATCGCTTGAATCCAGGAGGCGGAGGTTGCAGTGAGCCAAGATCATGCCACTGCACTCCAGCCTGGGCAAAAGAGCGAGACTTCGTCTCAAAAAAAAGAAAAGAGAAATATCAATAAATTGAATATACATGGCCAACTGGTCATTTGGCAAGTTGACTTTCTATGAAAAAAAAAGGGATTTTATGCAGTTGATGATTAAGATTATTTATTTTATTATTTTTTGAGACGGAGTCTTACTTTTGTCTCCCAGGCTGGGATGTGGTGGCACTATCTTGGCTCACTACACACTGCAACCTCCGCCTCCTGGTTTCAAGTGATTCTTGTGCCTCAGCCTCCTAAGTAGATGGGATTACAGGTATGTACTGCCACGCCTGGATAAATTTTGTATTTTTAGTAGAGACGGGGTTTTGCCATGTTGGCCAGGCTGGTCTTGAACTCCTGACCTCAGGTGATCCACCAGCCTCAGCCTTCCAGTGTGCTGGGATTACAGGTGTGAGCTACCCCATGCCCAACATAAAATTATTTATTATAATTAGCAAAGGTATACAAGGAAAAGGGGTACGTGAAACCCAGTTATCTTTTGAGTAACAGCATTTTTCCTGTTCTAGAATTATAAAGCATTGATTCAGACATGGACTTTTATGCAGCCAAATGTACAAAATTATGTGAGTTTCACTACATTGTCTTCATAATTGAAGTTGTCCCAGGCTCATGGGAATCCTGTGGATGTGGTAGGTGTTTTTCTCTCAGTATTTTTGGCTTCTGAGCAAACTACTAGAAGAGAGTTGGTTTTAATTAATGCTTCACAAAGCAATGCTGAAATAGGACTTTTGGGCTTTTTTTTTTTTTTTTTTTTAAATAGGGTTCTTTGTTGTTGTGGACCAACCAGTTTCCTTTTTCGTTGTGCCTTTCTTGGCTTTAAAGAAGAAACACCTTTTTACTCAGTGCTTTTAGTATTTTAAAGTGAAACTGATACTCTTGTCTCTTATTTTTGTCAACTGGTATTGAATACAGAGTTAACGGTACTTTTCCTACATTAAAGCCATGGGGGAGGCTATTGCTTCCTACTTCTCTCTCTCTCTGTTTTTTTTTTTTTTTTTTTTTTTTTTGAGATGGAATCTTGCTCTCTTGCCAGGCTGGAGTATAGTGGCACGAACTCTGCTCACGGCTCACTGCAACCTCTGCCTCCCGGGTTCAGGAGATTCTCCTACCTCAGCCCCCTGAGTAGCTGGAACTACAGGTGCCCGCCACCATGCCCGGCTATTTTTTTTTTTTTTTTTGTATTTTTAGTAAAGATGGGGTTTCACCATGTTGGCCAGGCTTGTCTCAATCTCCTGACCTTGTGATCTGTCCGCCTTGACCTCCCAAAGTGCTGGGATTACAGGTGTGAGTCACCACGCCTTGCCTACTTCTCTTAAACATTATCTTTTTAGTTTTTCAGTAGGTTTCAGTTGAGGGGCTCTTTCCCAGTCAGAATCTTTTTCATTTAGTGATCCTGGCAATCTGGTTTGGCAGCTAAAAGCAGGTAACTTTTGTTTTTTTGCTCCTTTGGAATGTTTGCCAGTTTATCTTTATTTACTAGTATTGTACATAGACCCAGAAGACTTACTAAGTTCTTGTGAATTCAATATACAGTCACAGAAAGGAAAGGGGAAATTTCTGGGTCTATTTGCATTGGTAATAAGTAATGATAAACTGGGAAACAAGCCAGAGTAAAACATTCAAGTTCTTTCAGGATTCTGTTAGTTTATGGCACAAAAACAACAGTAGAAACTTTTTGGCCCTCTGTGCGAATATGAGGAGAGGTCCTTTTGCAGGTTATGTGTGTCTCATGTCTAACTAGTTCTGCTTAACTACTTACCTCTTGCTTTGTATATGCTCCTTTGAAGCTGTTTATAGGAAGAAGAGGGATGAAAGGAAAAGGCACTCTTTTTTGCTGTTGAGACAGAGTCTTGCTCTTTTGCAAGGCTGGAGTGCAATAGCGCAATCTCGGCTCACTGCAACCTTTACCTCCTGGGTTCAAGCGATTCTCCTGCCTCAGCTTCCCGAGTAGCTGGGACTACAGGCGTGCACCACCATGCTCAGCTAATTTTTATATTTTTAGTAGAGAAGGGGTTTCACCATGTTGGCCAGGATGGTCTCTTTTCTCTTGACCTTGTAATCCGCCTGCCTCGGCCTCCCAAAGTGCTGGGATTACAGGCATGAGACACCACCCCTGGCCAGAAGAAGCACTCTTTATGGATACCTCCACATTTCTGATCAGACTTGTTCTTTTTATGTGGTGGTCATTCTTATTTTACTAATGAAGAAATTGAGGCATAGTCAAAGGTTACAGTTTCCTTGTATTGTCTGCCCATTGCAGGGGCTTTTGAGTCAGGCTGTCAGGTATCCACTTGATGAACGTGTCAAAGCCTCTATTGCTTTATAGTTTTGTTATTCACCTTACTTAATTTCCTCGTCTGTGAGGTGAGAATTATAATAACAGTATTACTATCCATAAGGCAGTGGAAAGATTTAATGAATTAATATATTTAAATCATTAAAGTGTACCTGGCACATAAAGGCCCAATAAAGTTTAGATGGTATAGTTGTTACTGTTCTATAGTGTGACAGATGTCTTAATCGACATGAACTATTTTTAGTTTTTCATTACTTCCTGTGGAGTGTATGCAGAGAACAAAAAAATCAGCTGGGAAAAGAGAGCCTTCTGGGCTCAAGCAGTTCTCCTTCAGCCTCTGAAGTAGCTGGGATTATAGGCATCCGCCACCACACCCGGCTAATTTTTGTATTTTTAGTAGAGATGAGATTTCACCATGTTGGCCAGGCTGGTCTTGAACTGCTGACCTGAAGTAATCTGCCTACCTTGGCCTCTCAAAGTGTTGGGATTACAGGCGTGAGCCACCATACCCGGCCCTATATTTTTACATGGCAAAATTCAAAAGTAGCAAAAATGGCTATACTGGTTAGGTGGGACACCCACTATTCACTTTACTGCTCTATACCTTCCCAGTAAAGAATCAGTATCTCGTGGCTCACGACTGTAATCCCAGCACTTTGGGAGGCTTAGCCGGGCGGACCACGAGGTCAGGAGATTGAGACCATCCTGGCCAACATGGTGAAACCCCGTCTTTTTTTTATGGGTTAAATCTAAAAATAATAATAAAAAAAAGAATCAGTATCTGATCCTTCAGCATTGCAACCTCTTCATTAATACATTTGTTTTTTTGACGTGTGCCCATTTTAGTGGAATTATCTAGAGAATAAGAAAAAGGACCAGTTACAGTGGCTCACCCCTGTAACCCCAGCACTTAGGGAGTCCAAGCATGTGGATCACTTGAGCCCAAGAGTTCCAGACCAACCTGGGAAACATAGACTCCATCTCTACAAAAACTAAACAAAAATTAGCCAGGTGTCATGGTGCTCACTTTTTGTACCAGCTACTCAGAAGGCTGAGATGGGAGGATTGCTTGAGCCCAGAAGGTTGAGGTATCATGGAACTCCAGCCTGGGTAACAGAGTGAGACCCTGTCTCAAAAAAAAAAAAAAAAAAAAAAAAGCCCTGGTCTACTTAGGCAGTAATTTATTTTAGACAAGCAGTAATTTTCTTTTATGCTTTTATTTATTCAAGATAAAGGTACTACTTTTTATGTCTTTAACACAAATACAGGGGGTGAAGCATGATAGTGGATTGACTGCCTGAGCTCAGGAGTTCAAGACCAGCCTGGGGCTGGGCATGGTGGAGCATGCCTGTAATCCCAGCACTTTGGGAGGCCAAGGTGGGTGGATTACGAGGTCAAGAGAATTGACCTGGACAACATGGTGAAACCCCGTCTCTACTAAATATACAAAAATTAGCTGGGTGTGGTGGCACATGCCTGTAGTCCCAACTACTTGGGAGGCTGAGGCAGAAGGATTGCTTGAACCCAGAAGATGGAGGTTACAGTGAGCTGAGATCGTGCCACTGTACTCCAGCCTGGGCAACAGAAGGAGACTCCTTCTCAAACAAAACAAAACAAAACAAAACAAAACAAATTCAACTAGCTGAAATAAGCTTATAATAATTTAATTTTCAGGTATGTATTGCTTCCATAAAGTAGCCACCCCAAGAAACCACTTAAGTGCTACTCAAAGCATTTTTGGAAAAAAAAGGGGGGGGTTATATTTCCTTTGAATTTTCTCAGGATATCTGATTGTTATCCTTTGAGAGTAGATGGATTTTAATAATAGTAAGACATGTAATTTGACAAGATAATCAAATGAGAAAAATTTTATTAAGTAGTGAGAAACCAGCTCAAAGTCTAATGTGTGAGACTCTGGATGATACTAGCTTTTATCTAGCATCACAGTAAATTTGAACCTCATTAGATCACATTTGCCTAAAGTAAATAGTTCTCTGGAAAAGATGATGTTATAAATACAAGGTTAGGCCAGGTTTGGTGGCTCATGCCAGTAATTCCAGCACTTCAAGAAGCTGAGGCAGGCGGATCACCTTGAGCCCAGGAGTTCAAGACCAGCCAGGGCAACATGGCAAAACCATGTCTCTAAAAAAGTACAAAAATTAGCTGAGTGTGGTGGTGAGTAGGTAGTGTTCCATCTACTGAGGAGGCTGAGGGAGAGATCACTTGAGCCTGGGAAGTAGAGGTTGCAGTGAGCCAAGATCATGTTGGCCGGGTGCGGTGGCTCACTCCTGTAATTCCAGCATTTTGGGAGGCTACGATGGGCAGATCACCTGAGGTTAGGAGTTCAAGATCAGCCTGGCCAACATGGTGAAACCTCGTCTCTATTAAAAATACAAAAATTAGCCGGGCGTGGTAGCACATGCCTGGAATCCCAGCTGCTTGGGAGGCTGAGGCAGGGGGATTGCTTGAATCTGGGAGGTGGAGGTTGCAGTGAGCTGAGATTGTACCACTGCACTCCAGCCTGGGCAACAGAGGAAGACTCTGTCTTAAAAAAAAAAATCTTGCCACTGTACTCTAGCCTGGGCGACAGAGTGAGAGCCCATCTCAAAAAACAACAACAACAAAAAAACCCTGAAATACAGGTTTATACCCAACAGCCCTTCAAACTTACCTCCCTCCCAAAATAATATGATATAATGAATTAACCAAAAAAACAATAATATCAAAGCATTAATAGCAAAGAGAACTTCAGAGTGATGAAAACCAGCTAACCGCTCTAATCCCATGCCACAAATTTCTAGAAATGTCTTTCTAGACATTTCTAGAACAGTATTATTTATACCAGATGGAAGGAAAATCATTTGCAGCTATTTTTTCCAAGCGGCCCATACACTGTTGTTAGAACCACATAAAGTTTAGAAACTGCTACTGATATGTCACGGAAAGAAGACAGTTGGATATATAATTCAGTTGTGTCTTGAGACCACAACAGGAAACCATTAAAAAAAATGTATATATATATATGATTAATTTATTTGTCAAAATTTTTATATAAGTTTATGTGTTCCTCCTATTTGATAAAAGCTCGTAATATCACAGTTGATTTACTTCTACTTGGAAGAAGTCCCCACCTAAGTTGGGTAAGGTTTAGAAGTATGGTCAGAAGGTGAGAAAAATTGGCAGCAGTCTTGAAACCCTTTTCCTAGCTATATAGCAGTTGCTGAAGGCCCTGACTTCCTGTCCATCTTTGTTAGGTTGAAATGAATGAACCAAGTAGGGAAACTGATATTATTTTCCAGGTAAACTCAAGAAAAATTAATTGCACTAATTGTAGGCTAAAGATAGACCACTTTTCAAATCTACCAGTTGAAAAATTATTGTAAAAACAGACATGAGGCTGAGTGTGGAGGCTTATGCCTATAATCCCAGCATTTTGTGAGACTAAAGTGTGAAGATTGTTTGAAGCCAAGAATTTGACACCAGCCTGGGTGACATAGTGAGACCATGTTTCTGCAAAAGAATCTAAAAATTAGTTGGGTGTGATGGTGTGCCCCTGTAGTCCCAGCTATACTTGGGAGGCCAAAGTAGGAGGATCACTTGAACCCAAGAGTTTAAAGCTGCAGGAAGTTATGATCACACCACTGAACTCCATCCTGGCCAACACAGAGAAACCCTGTTCTAAAACAAATAAACAAAAACAGATAAAATGTAATTCACCACATTAACAAAAATAGATAAACCATACGATCACTTTGATGGATACAAAAAAAGCATGTGATAATATTCACTAACAGTTCATAAGAGGAAACCTTCACGTAGGATTAAAAAGGAACTTAATCTGATAAAGACTTTATAAAAATTCTGTAGAAAACTTTAGGCTGGGCACAGTGGCTCATGCCTGTAATCCCAGCACTTTGGGAGGCCAAGGCAGGCGGATCACGAGGTCAGGAGTTTGAGACCAGCCTGACCAACATGATAAAACCCATCTCTGCTAAAAATACAAAAATTAGCCATACATGGTGGCAGGCGCCTGTAACCCCAGCTACTCAGGAAACTGAGGCAGGAGAATTGCTTGAGCCCAGAAGACAGAGGTTGCAGTGAGCTGAGATTGCACCTCTGCACTCTAGCCTGGGTGACAGAGCGGGACTCCGTCTCAAAAAAAAAAAAAAGAAGAAAAGTTTATAATCAGCATAATCAGTAGTTAAGTAATAAAATCTTTCTCCTTAAGGTCAGGATGAAAGAGGAGGCTGGCTGTCCACACAGTAAATACTGCACTGAAGGTCATGATTGTACAAGAGTGATATAAGAGTCTGTGTATAAATAATACTTAAAGAACATGACCAATAACAAAAATTCTAAGAAAAAGATTCGAATTTCTCTCATTATCTTGCTTGGTGCTAGACCCAGAGCAGATGTTCAGTAAATGACTTAGGTGAAGAATGTGGTCCATTTGTTCCAGAGCCTGAAGGAACAGTAGTGTTTTTGGAAAAGGGCATAGATTAATGCCTTGGAGAATTTTACTCATTCTGGGGAAGGGATGCTGTAATAATAGTATAATGTGAAGAAACTGCTTATGATGCTGGAAATTTGAGTTTTGTCCAGAAAGACAGGTGTCCTGGTGACTGAGTTATAACTATAGGACAAGAATTGAAACATGGTTGAGGACAACCATTCCTTACCTGAGATTTCCTAGCCAGGAAGGGAGTACTGGCTAGATTTCTTGATAGAAAGACTGAAATATTTCACATTTTTTAAGGTGTTGTTTTTATTTAAGAATTCATCAGAATATGTATACACTTATAGCACTGTAGAAAATACAAAGTGACTCTGGATCCAGACTGCCTGGGGTCATAACCCAGATCAGCTCTAGCTGGAGATGTAACTTTGAGCAATACTTTATCCTATGATGCCACTATTTCCTCATCTGTAGAGTAGGAATAGTCATAAAACCTACCTACCGTAATCATTGATAATATGAGTTAATATAAAGTGTTTAGATAAGATCTTGATGCAATATTAATGTAATAATGTTATTTGGACAACAAGGAATTGAGAAGAGGGCAAGTGTTTTTCATTCATTTAAAATGTTCCAGGCAGTGCGTGGTGGCTCACGCCTATAATCCCAGCACTTTGGGAAGCTGAGGTGGCTGGATCACCTGAAGTCAGGAGTTCCAGACCAGACTGACTAACACGGTGAAACCCTGTCTCTACTAAAAATATAAAAATTAGCTGACCATAGTGGCAGGCACCTGTAATCCCAGCGACTCTGGAGGTTGAGACAGGAGAATCACTTGAATCCGGAAGGCAGAGGCTCCAGTAAGCCAAGATCGTGCCATTGCACTCCAGCTTTGACAACAGAGCGAGACTCCGTCTCAAACAAAAAAATGTTCCAGGCTGGGTGTGGTGGCTCACACCTATAATCCCAGCACTTTGGGAGGCCAAGGCAGGTGGATCACTTGAGGTGAGGAGTTCAAGACCAGCCCAGTCAGCATGGTGAAATGTGTGTCTACTAAAAATACAAAAATTAGCCAGGCATGGTGGCGCACACCTGTAAACAGCAGGCTGTAGCAGGAGACTTGCTTGAATCTGGGAGGTGAAGGTTGCAGTGAGCCTAGATCGTGCCACTGCACTCCAGCGTGGGCAACAGCGAGACACCATCTCAACAAAAAATGTTCCATATCCCTAAAGGCTGTGTCATAATAATAGCAATAGTAATAAGAATGATGATAGACAAGCTGTAGTAACTTTTCTTCTTCTTTTTTTTTTTTTTGAGACAGAGTTTTGCTCTGTCATCTAGGCTGGAGTACAGTGGCATGATCTCAGCTCACTGCAACCTTCACCTCCTGGGTTCAAGTGATTCTCCTGCCTTAGCCTCCCAAGTAGCTGGGATTACAGGCATGTGCCACCATGCCCGGCTAATTTTTATAGTTTTAGTAGAGATAGGGTTTTGCCCTGTTGGTCAGGCTGGTCCTGAACTTCTGGCTTCTAGTGATGTTTCCACCTCGGTTTTCCAAAGTATTGGGATTACAGGTGTGAGCCACTGCAGCCAACCTGCATTAACTCGTTCATTCGTTCGTTTGTTCGTTCCTTCCTTCCTTCCTTCCTCCCTCCCTCCTTCCCTCCCTCCCTTCCTTCCATACTTCCTCCCTCCCTCCCTCCTTCCCTTCCTTCCCTCTCTTTCTCTCTTTCTCTCCTTTTTTAAAAAACAAGGCCGAGCTCAGTGGGTCATGTTTTTAATCCCAGTGCCTTGAGAAGCTGGGGTGGGAGGATTGCTAAAGGCCAGAAGTTCAGGGCTGCAGTGAGCTCTGATCATGCTGCGGCACTCCAGGATAGCTGACAGAGCGAGACCCTATCTCTTTAAAAAAAAAAGAAAAGAAAACCCAAATGTGGTTTAATGCTTTAAATAGATAAATTGTATGGGAGGTGAATTATATCTTAATAAAGCTGTTTTTAAAAACACAGATGTGACCCATGGAGAAATTTTGCTGCAGAAAGAGGGCATAAATATAGTATTCAAGTGCTGAATAACATTCAGTGTGGGAGACAGAAGAAATTTTAAGTCACTCAAGGGAGGGAGAATTAGCTCTTTTGAAAAAAATTTGTGGATATGTTAAAATCACTGCACACATTTTTTTAAAGTGGTTTCTGGAGGACAGTTATGAGGCCAGTGCACTTTTTGCTCAATGGGGATGAGTTAGTGGGCAAGCAGGGTCATTTGGTTGGTGTGGCAAAGGCTTTGGACTCCTCTGGCTGGGTTTGACAGTGTGGCCTAGTCAGTGAACATAATTCTGTGAGTCTCAACTTCCTCTTTGAAAAGGAATAATTGCCTTTACTAAGGCAAGTAATTCCAGTTTGACTCCACTGAATAGGTCACATAGCACCTAGAGTAAACGTTTAGAAAATTTAAATGCTTTTTATAAAGCTAAATTTCTTTAAGCATAAATGTCAGTTCCCTTCTTAAATGACTTCTTATTGGAATATCAGCAACCTAAAAATCCTGAACAATGGACTTTGGCCACCTGTTCACTTTGCTCATTGTAATCCCCTGCATTGCTGATCTTCTTTCACCACAAGCGTTTCTTGATAGGCTGCTGCTATTCCCTGTCTGGAAACTCTGTCCCAAGTTCTTGACAAGGTTGGCTCCATCTCTTCATTGAGGATGCTGTTTAAATGTGGCTTCTAATTTATATTTTCACAACAGTGTGCAAGGATTCCCATTTCTTCTCTTCCACACCAACACTTGTTATCTTTAGTCTTTTTTATAATTGCCATCTGACAGAGTGAGAATGTAAGTTAGTATCACCATTATGGAATACTGTATGGAGGTTTGTCAAAAAACTAAAAATAGAATTACTGCATGATCCAGCAATCCCACTTCTGAGTATTTACCCAAAAGATATGAAATCTGTGTGTTGAAGAGATGTCTGCTTTCTTATGTTCCTTGCAGCGTTATTCACAATAGCCAAGTTATGGAACCAGCCTAAGTGTTCAACACATGAATGAATAAAGAAAATGTATACACACATGCATGCACACTCTCACACTACTCAGCCTTAAAAAAAGAAGAAATTATGTCATTTGTGGCAACTTGGATGGAATTGGAGAGCATTATGCTAAGTAATGTAAGCCAGCCACTGAAAGACAAATGCCACGTGTTCTGTTATATGTGGAATCTAAAACAATTGAACTCATAGAAGCAGAAAATAGAATGGTGGTTACAGAGGTTGGAGTGTTGAGGAAATGGTGAGGTGATGATTAAAAGGTACAAAATCTCAGCAGGAATATTATTATTTTTTAATTCTGTTGTACAGCATGGTGAAGATAGTTTTTGTATATTTCAAAATTGCTAAGAGAATAAATTTCAAATATTCTCACCACAAAAATATTAAGTATTTAATATAATGGGTATGTTAACTAGCTATATGTATCCATAAATTATAACACTACTTTGTACCCCATACATTTATATAATTATAAATTGTCAATGTACAATTTAAAATTTTTTAAAAAATAAACATCTTCTAATAAAAGGCTTCCCACCCCTATATCTAAAACTCTTCCATGCTGTGCGTGGTGACATGTTTGTAATCCCAGTTTCTCAGGAGGCTGAGATGGGAGAATCTCTTTAGCCTATGTGTTCAAGGCTACATTGCACCATTATCTCACCTGTCAACAGCCACTGCACTCCAGCCTGGTCTGCATAGCAAGAACACATCTCTAAATACAAATACAGTAAAACTTTCCTCTTTGATTTCCCTGTAATCCTTAGTTTAGCAGATCTTTGTTTGATATGTAGCATGGTCCTGATTTGTGTTTTTTTTCTTATTCATGTGTTTGTGAGGCCCCCTTTAGATTAGAAGTTCTGTGAGCAGAGGAGCTGTATATGTCAAGTTCACTGTTATATCCTCATTGGACTATCATAGTTTTAGGCATGTAGGAGGCACTCACTGAATATTTATTTATTAAAAAAGGGTTTTTTTTTTTGGCCATATACCTACAACTTTCTAACTTTTAAGATTTAAAAAATGTTTGTTTTTGGTTTTGGGTTTTTTTTGTTTTTTTTTTTTTTTGGCTCCCAGCAGGAAACAATTACTTTGAGATTTTTTCTTACTTTTTTTCTTTTTTTTCGAGCCATGGTCTTGCTCTGGAGTGCAGTGGTGCAACCACCACCTGCCAGGTTCAAGCAATTCTCGTGCCTCAGCCACTTGAATAGCTGGGATTACATGCATGCACTACCATACCTGGCTAATTTTTGTATTTTTAGTAGAAATGGGGTTTTGCTATGTTGGTCAGGGTGGTCCTAAACTCCTAGCCTCAAGTGATCCACCCACCTCAGCCTCCTAAAGTGCTGAGGTTACAGGCATGAGCTACCACATCCGGCGGCTTTTTTTTTTACTATTTTTAAAAAAGACTGGCTCTTACTGTGTTGTCTAGGCTGGAATGTAGTGGCTATTCATAGGTGCGATCATAGTGCACTTCAGCCTCGAATTTGTGGGATCAAGTGAGACTCTTACCACAGCCTCCCAAGTATCTGGGATTATATGTGTGTGACACCACACCTGGCTTTATGAAATATTTGTTAATCGAACTAGGAACACTTTGAATAAACCTAGTGGTTTGTATTTTCCCTTTCTGATACCTGGAAATTATCCAAACTCCTTCAGTAATTGCTGTCATTCTTTAAGGTTCATTTATGTAGAAATGGGATTTAAAAATACATATGTAGGCCGGGCATGGTGGCTCATTCCTATAATCTCAACATGTTGGGAGGCTGAGGTCAGGAGTTCATGACTAGTCTCACCAACACAGTGAACCACCCCTCCCATCTCTACTAAAAATAGTATGGTGGTACATGCCTGATCATGCCACTGCACTTCAGCCTGGGCAAGAGAACAAGACTGTCTCAAGAAATAAATAAAATGCGCGCGCGC
>CAUYQU010091182.1:0-30214 GCA_963574635.1 Cheracebus regulus
CTCTGCCGGGAATCTCCCGGTCTGTGGGCAACAAAAATTCGTCGGAAAGTGCGGCGTCCACTCGTTCTCTGCGCTTTCACTGGGAGCTACATTCCTGAGCTGTTGCTAATCGGCCATCTTGGATCTCTCCTTTTTCGAATATTGCCTATTTTCAACAGCTAGACTAGAGAATCTTATAATTCACAGAGCATTTGGTACAGTGCCCAAAGGGGTCTTGCTTCAGTAGTATGAAATAATTAGCCCTTGATACAGTTAGGCTTTGTGACCCCACTGAAATCTCATCTTCAATTGTAATCCCTACATTTTGAGGGAGAGAAGTGATTGGATTGTGGGGCGTTTCCCTAATGCTGTTCTCATGATAATGAGTGAATTCTCACAAGAACTGATGGTTTTATAAATGGTAAGTGGTAGTTTTTCCTGTGCTCACATATGCTCTCTCTCACCTGCCACCACGTAAAACATGCCTTTTCCCATTCTGCCATGATTGCAAGTTTCCTAAGGCCTCATCAGCCATGCAGAACTGTGAGTCAGTTAAACCTCCTTTGTTTATAAATTACCCAGTCTCACACAGTATCTTTATAGCAGTCTGAGAACAAACTAATACACCCCTAAAACAAACTCTACTCTTGTACTACTTCCAAATTTTAAACAGCAAGACACCAAATGAAACAAAATATTTCCAAATAGCTCAGCTGTGTCCCTATACAAAAGTTAAAAATATTTGTAAGAATACAAAAATATCCAGCATCTAACAAATAAAACTGACGATGTCTAGAACCCAATCAGAAATTACCAGGCACACAAACCAAAAAAAAATATGCCTTATAAAGAGAAAATTAAATCCATAAAGACCAATCCAGAACTGACAGAGATGTTAGAATTAGAAAACAAGGACGTTAAAACAAATATAAAATGTAATAGTATTAACAAGTTAAGTAGAAATGCAGAAGCTAACTAAAGACACAGGTTCAATGTTTAGAAGCTAAAACTACATCAGAGATTGTAAAATAATGTTGTATGGGAATAATGGCAGATTAGACACTGCAGAAGAAAAGAGAGAAGAACTTGAGGACATAGCAATAGAAGCTATATAAAAGGAACATGGAGAGCAAAAAAGGAAAGAGTATCAATTGAACAAATTTAACCGGACTAACATACATATTATGGAAGTCTCCTAAGAAGAGGAGGCAGAAAAAATAACTTTAAAAATATTTTGTTATGGATGAATTAGGTAAAAAAAAAAAAAAGAGAGAGAGAGAGAGAGAGAGAAAAGAAAGAAAGAAAGAAAAAATGTTTTATCAATGAGACTGTTTTCTTATTATTTTGAGCAAAAAAAATAAATTAGGTATCATTGTATTATAACCCAAATTATAAAATAAATACCCATAAGTCCATACTAATATTAATAAGTAATTGCATAAGTAAATGAATGGGAGACATGCAATTTAAATATAGACACAAATTGATTAAAATTAAAAGTGTTATATCATGCAAATACTAATTTTAAAAATATAGCTACTATATTAACATCAGAAAAGGTAGATTTCAAATAAAAAATAATTACCAGAGATAAAGAAAGTCATTTCACAACAATAAAGTGGCAAATTAAACAAGAGGATGTAATAATCCTAAGTGTTTATGCTCTTCCTGACATTGCTTAAAAATGCATGAAGCAAAAACTAATAGAATGGCAAGGATACATAAGCAAATACACAGTTATCATTGTTATCATTGCAGATTTCAATATCCCTCTACCAATAACTGATAGAACAAGTACACAAAAAATCAGAAAGTACAAAGAAAATTTGAATAACATAATAAAGCTACAGTAATTAGAATAGTACAGCACTGGCATAAAGTCAGACATACAGACCAATGAAATATTATAGAATAAAGAGTCCAGAAATAAATCCTCAAATGGTCAGTTGATTTTTGGTAAGGATAACATGACTATTCAGTGGGAAAAAGACAATCTTTTCAACAAATGGTGCTGGAAAACAGAATATCAATATGCAAAAGAATAAAATTGAGCTATTACCTTATACCATATAAAAATTAACTCATAATGAATCAAAAATTTAAACATAAGAGCTAAAACTATAAAACTCTTAAAAGAAAACACTGAAGAAAATCTTTATGACACTGCATTTGGCAATAAGTCCAGAAATATTATACCAAAAGCATAGGCAACAACAGTAATTCGAGTTTCATGTATGTAAAGGATTAGATTATTATTCATATTTCTGTATTGAATTTTTTATTAATATATAATATCCTTCTTTGTCCTCTGAACTTTTTTGAAGTTAGACCTATTTCATCTAATATTACTGTAGCCACTTCAGCTCTCTTTTGTTTACTATTTTAATGAAATATATTTTTCTATCGTTTCACTTTCAACATACTTGTATGCTTGGATGTAAATTAAGTCTCTTGTAGACAGCATATAATTAGGTCATCTCTTTTTCTGTGGGGGAGTAGGGTCATTGCACCAGTCTTTGTCTTTATATTGGGGGTTTAATCCATTTGCATTTAGAATGCTTACTGATAAAGAGAAACTTCTGCCATTTTGCCATATGTTTACTATTTTATTTGCCTTATACTTGTTCTTCATTTATTACTGTCTTCTCTTGTGATTACTTAATTTTTTGTAGTAAAATGTTCTGGTTTTCAGTATTTTGTTTGTGGTTACCATGGGGCTCACATTTAACATCCTAAAGTCATAACAATCTAATTGGACTTTATACCAGTTTAACTTCAATAACATACAAAACTCTGTTCCTAAAGCACTTTCCATATCCTCAACTAGCTCTTGGAGCATTTTTAAGACAGCTGTTTTAAAGTCTTTGTCTAGTAAGTCTGGTATCTGCGCTTCCTCAGGTACATTTTCGTCAACTTATTTTTTTCCTTTGAGTGGACCATACTTTCCTGTTTCTTTGTGATTTTTTATTGTTGTTGTAAACTATAAGTTTAAATCTTATAATGCAATAACTATGGAAATCAGATTCTCCTCCTTCAGGGTTGGTTTTTTTTTCTGATTGTTGGGCTCTATGCCTGGGTCAGCTTAACATAAAAGCTTAAGCTTTCATCAGGTCTTTACTGCATCTGTGTCTTTTTCTGGACATAAGCAGGTTACTTTCTAAAGTTCTCCATATACACAGTTTCCTTTGATTGTCCAAAGAACAGGCTCAGACCTTTCAATATCCTGGAAAACAATTCAGCCCATGGAGGCTAGAACAATGGCATCCAGCCTCCATGCCCATACCTCATCCATTAGAGCAACAATTCAAAAGCACAAAACAAAACCCCAATATTTGGGAGACAAAGTCCTTATTACCTACTGTGGATAGCACAAAACAACACCCCAATATCTAGGGGATAAAGTCCTTATTACCTACTGTGGATAACACAAGGAGCATCAAAACCACAAGTTGGCATCCCATAATTGCTGCCACAGGGTTGGGAGTGGAAGGAGAATAGGTAGCTACCACTGTACTGTTGGTTAAAAGTGATCAAAATTAGCCACAATTTACCAGCCAAGCTCTTCACCCAGAAGTTGCAAACATTCAAATAAACTCTAGAGTTCCAAAATACTTACTTCTTACAGTTTCTGCTGTACTACTGTTGTCCAGGTGGAGAGACAGATTCCTGGCACATCCTACTCCACCACCTTCCCTGATAGCACTCTTAAAGAGAAATTTATATCACTAACTATCTATATTAGAAAAAAAGCCTCAAATCAATTACCTCAGCTTTCTCCTTAAGGAAATTAGAAAAAGAAGAGTAAATTAAATCCAAACTAAGCATCACAAAAGAAATAATAAAGATTAAAGCAGAAAACAATGAAATAGAACTACTTATACCAAATCAATTTTTAAAAAATGGCATTTTGAGAGGATCAATCAAATGGATAAAACTCTAGCCAGGCTGATCAGGAAAAAAATGGAAGACATACAAAATTACCAATATCAGGTATGAAAGAGTTGATTCTACAGATATTAAATGTGACCACTTAGATAAAACAGATACATTTCTTAAAAGACACAAGCTATCAATACCTACTCAGAAGAAATAGTTAACCTTAATAGCTCTATGTCTAACAAAGAAATCTAATTTTCAAATCTTTTCCAAAAGACAACTCCAGGCCCAGATGGCTACATTGGTTAATTGTCCCAAACATTTCAGGAAGAATTAGTACCAAGTCTATACCAACTCTTACAGAAAATTCAAAAGAAGGGAATACTTCCCAGTGCATTCTATGAGGCTGTATAACCTAATACCAAAGCACAAAAAAAAATTACAAGGAGAGAAATCTACAAGCCAATATCCTTCATGACCTTTAGTGTAAAATTACAATTAAAAAATTTTGGCAAGCATGTTCAACAGTATCTAAAAAGGACAATACAGCATGATCCATTAGCGTTTTAACATTCAAAATTCAATCTATTTAATTTACCATATTTATAAACTAAAAAATAAAAATCATATGATGGTCTCCATTAGCACAGAAAAAAACTGTTAAAATTCAACATCAATTCCTGAAATACACTCTTGAAACACTAGGATTACAAGAAACTTGATATAAGACAACTATTTTTTAAAGCCCATAGCTAACATCATTGGATATTTTACACCTAAAGATCAAGAACAAGGCAAAGATTTCTACTCTCACCATTTCTATCCGACATTGTATAGACAGTTTCATCTAGTTTAATTAGGAAAAAAAGAACTAATAAATAAAAGGCTCCAGACTGGAAAGGACAAAAACAAAACTGCCTTTATTTACAACCACATAATCATCTATGTAGAATATCTAGTATCTACAAAGAAAAACTGACTATAACTAATATGTGATTTTAGCAAGGCTTCAGGAAATATGATCAACATAGAAAAATTAATTCTGTTTCTATGTAATAGTAAGAAATAATTAGAAATAGAAAAAAATACTTTTACAATAGCATTAAAATTATTAAAATACTTGGGTAATAGCTGACAAAGATTTGCAAGGTCTGTATACTAAAAAGTACATAACACATTCCCACTGTGATTGACAATAGTAAAAAGAAAAAAATCACAAAAGGATTGATGAGAAAGAATGATCTAAATCAACAGAGAGCTATACCTTGTGTATGGATCAGAAGACCCAATATTGTCAAGCTGTGAATTATTCCTGAATTTATCTATACGTTCAATGAAATGCCAATCAAAATTCTAGCAAGTTTTTGTGGAAACTGATACTTACAAAAAATTCCTACAGAAATGCAAAAGACCTAAAATAGACAGGACAATAGCCAAAACAATAGCCTCGAGTTTTCTTTCTCAGGTTTTAATCGCAGATTTCTTTGTTAGATGTGGAGCTATTCAGGTTAACTATTTCTTCTTGGGTAAGCACTGATAATTTGTGTCTTTCAAGGAATGTGTCCATTTCATCAAAGTGCTCAAATTTAATATCTGTAGAATTAACTCTTTCACATCTGATATTGGCAGTTTTGTGTCTGTTCCATTTTTTCCTGACCAGTCTGACTGGAATTTTATCAATTATATTGATCTTCTCTAGGAACCAATTTGAAAATGATGAACAAAATCAGTGGACAAAACTAAATGATTTCAAGACTTAGTATAAGACCACAACAAAACAGTGTAGTATGGGTACAAAGATAGACAAATAGATCAACAAGACAGAACAGAGTCCAGAAATAGACCCCACAGATATGTGTACAATTAACTTTTGATAAAAGTACAAAGGCACGTCAAGAAAGTTGGGAAAGGCTAGCCTTTTCAATAAATGGTGCTGGAATTATTATATATTCATATGCAAAAAAGAACAAGAACTTAAACATGTATCTAAAACCATACACATAAGTAAATTCAGGATGGATCATATATTTAAAATGTAAAACCCAAAGCTAGAAAACTTCTAGACAAAACCGTAGAATATCTTTGTAGTACAAATTAGACAATGATTTCTTATCTAGACCAATGAGTAAACACAAAAGAAAAGCTGATAAATTTGACTTCATCTAAATGTAAAAACATCTGTGTATTATTTATTTATTTATTCTCAAGACAGAATCTTGCTGTGTCACTCAGGCTGGAGTGCAGTGACATAATCACAGCTCACCGCAGCCTTTACCTCCTGGGCTCAAGCAATCCTCCCAGCTCAGCCTTCCAAGTAGCTGGGACCACAAGCATACACCATCACACCTAGCTAATTTTTGTAGAGATGGGGTCTTGCCATATTTCCCAGACTGATATAAACTCCTGAGCTCAAGTGATCTGCTCACCATGGCCTCCTAAAGTGCAGGGATTACATGTGTGGGCCACTGTGCCCAGCTGACATCTATGTATTAATCACAACTTTTATTTTGTATATTTTATGATGTTTTGACATTTGGGGAGCATCATGCTGCTTAGGGAAAGACTGCCCCTGCAAAGGCTAGTTCATTCCCAGAGTAAACAATTTGTTGGTAAGTCTTCCTTTCATATGTTATTAAATAACTAACCAATCCAGAGTTCATATCCACAGTCACTTCCTTTATCTAATTCTCACATACCAAGTCAATATTTCCCCTGCCCTATATCAATCCAGGGCAAAGTACCAAACAACTAAAGGCTGCTGGAGCTGATCCTAAGCTTTTTTCCCTGTCTTACTTTGTCTTTCCAATAGAGAACCCAATAAAGTCTGTGACCTGTGCCTTCCCCTTGCTTCGTTCTGCCTCCTAACTGACACTGGTGCTTTACCTGTGGCCAGTTTTATGCTATGTTTATCATTTCTAAGGAAACTGGGAGTAACATTAAACTTTTCTCTCAATGGCATTGACCTCTCTATGTTGTCACTCAGTCATCTCTATAAATTAAGACCCAAGACCAAATCAATCTGCTCCTCAAAAGACCCTGCCAAGAAAATGAAAACAGCAAGAAAACATCTGCAAAGCATACATCTGGTGAAGGATGCATCTAGAATACACATACACACACACACACACACACACACACACACACACATATTCATCTCACTGAAGGGGGCTGGGGGGAGACACTAACCTAACAAACCTGAAAATGGATGGACTCCACAACATCAAAGTCAAAACAAATTGTACATAAGTACTACACTCTAGTTGATAAAGTTGTTTCCCACAGGGTATAAGCTAACAATCATGATACTGCTATACATGTATATTAGAACTGAACAAGATCTCCTCAATAAAAAACTCATAACTCAATATAACAGACAAAATATTTTAATAGACACTTTACCAAAGAAGATACGTGAAGGACAAATAAAGGATGAAAATATGCTTAGTATTATCAGTGATCAGGAAAATGCAAATTAAAACCACAAAAAGATACCACTTCACACCAACTAGAATCACTAAAATTAAACTGACTGATCATACCAAGTGTTGGTGAAGATCTGGAAGAATGGAAATCTCCTTCACTGCTGGTGAGAATGTAAAGTAATGCAATCATTCTGGAGAATATTTTGCCAGTTTCTTTAAAGTTTAACTGTTTATTTATTGCATGACCCAATTATTCTAAGAATATTAGTATGAAATAAAAAACACAGGTCCATATAAAGATATATACACAAATATGCATATCATCTTTATTCATTATACCCCAAATTTGAAGCAATCTAAATGAATAATAATAGATGAATGGATAGACAAGTTATAGTATAGCCATGCAATGTAAAACTATGCACCTATAAAAAGGAATCTATTGATCACACGACATGAATAAATCTGAAAATATTTATACTGAACAAACGAAGGCAGATAAAAGGAATGCTTAATGTATACTTTTATTTACTTAAGAAAAAACCTCTAGAAAATGCAAACTAATATATAGTGACAAAAAGAAGATCAATGAATGTCTGGGACGTGGGATAGGAAACGAATTGCCAAGAAAAATGAGGAAACTGTTCAGGGTGATGGGTTTGGTGGCATAAACATATGTCAAAATTTACCAAATTATGTACTTTTAATATGTAAAGTTTATTGTCTACATTTTAAAAAGTGGAACAGTATATACAAATTCAGATTTCTGGCTTATCTTGAAAAACTTAAGAAATTTAGAAACACTGGACCCAGGTTCCTGCATCACAACAATTAGCTGTAGCTAACTAACAGCTAGACACATACTTTGATTAGCCACAGACCCAATCACTCTGTTTTTCTCATATATAGGCCATTTTCTTAATTTATTCTCTTCTTCAGGTGTTTGATCCCTTTGCCATCTCTGTACTCTCTCCTTCATGAAAGAGAACTAGAAACTTTTCAACAAAGTCAAAGATTTTAATTTTAAATCTCCACGGTCAATTTAAAAAGTAATATTTATCTCATTTATTGTTAACAGGAATATAAAATAATACAGCCACTTTGGAAGGCAATTTGGCAGTTTCTAACTATAAAATATAGCAATCGTGCTTCTAGATATTTACTCAATTGATCTGAAAACTCATGCCCACACAAAAATCTGGAAAGGAATATTTGTAGTAGCTTTACTCATAATTACCCAAAACAGGAAGCAACTAAGATGTGCTTAGATAGCTGAATGAGTAAACAAAGTGGTGCATTCACACAATGGGATATTATTTAGTGATTTTTGAGAAAGAACTACCAAGCTGCACAAAGACATGGAGGAATTTCAA
This sequence comes from Cheracebus regulus, assembly GCA_963574635.1. Taxonomy (NCBI): domain Eukaryota; kingdom Metazoa; phylum Chordata; class Mammalia; order Primates; family Pitheciidae; genus Cheracebus; species Cheracebus regulus. Next base: position 8,651 of record CAUYQU010091182.1, read on the forward strand.
ATGCATTCATTGCTAAGAGAAAAATGTCAGTCTGAAAAGCCTATATACTACGTGATTCCAATGATATGACATTCTGATAAAGGCAAAACTATAAAGATAGGAAAAATATCAGTGTTGGCCAGGGTTCTAGGGGAAGGATAGAGAGCTGAGTAGGTAAACCCCAGGGAATTTTTTACAGTGGCAAAATTTTTCTTTAGGACACTATAATGGTGAATACATTATTATACCATGCATTTGTCAAAACCCACAGAGCTTCATAGCACAGAGAGCCTTAATGCATGCAAATTTTTCAAAAATCATTTAGGAGTTTGGAGGATATCAAGATGAAATGCAGAATATGACCAAATAATCTAATTGTGTTACAAATGTATAAAACCACCTCCCTGAAGGGGGCTGGGGGGAGATACTAAACTAACAAACCTGAAAATGGGTGGACTCCATAATATCAAAGGCAAAACAAACTGTACATAAGCACCATACTCCAGTTGATAAAGTTGTTTCCCACAGGGTATAAGTAAACAGTCATGATACCACTATACATGTATACTAGAACTGAGCAAGTAAATAAATGGATCTCAAACGGTGGGAGCCAGATTTTCGCTGTTGGAGAGGGAGGTCACAATTAAACAAGGGGAGGAGGCTTGACTGATCCATCTGGAAATGGACTTGAGTTGTGGAGCTATCACTATGAAGTTATGTTTAGATTCCTATAGATAAGGCGGTTATATTCAGATCTCTTCATAGATGTGTTTATAATGGGTTAGTACACACACATACATTTTCTTGCTCTGTCAGTTGACAAGGCTTAAAAGACCTGAAACAACGAACCACACACAATGAACACATTTAGCACCTAGACCTTTCTCTGGACAACCACTTCCTACTTACCTCTGGCCCTCCATTTCTTCCTCCTAAAGTATACCTTGGAGATCATCTATTTCAATTATTTAAGTTCTCAGATAATGAAAATAGGGGCACAAAAAGGTGGCATTCGTTTTCCAAAGTCACAGAGCCAATTGATAATAGGGCCAGCAATGGAACTCCCTGCTATTATTGCAATGACTTTTACTTACAGGGTAATTCCCATACATGGGGTACATGTTTATCATATTTTGTTAAACAAAACAAATTAAAAAAGGAACATTTGTTACCAGCTCCTTCCCTTAAATATTCTCCAACACCTTTCTTAGGACTAGGAGTGTTGGAGATAAATTTGCCCCAGTTCTTTTTTGGATTCATTTTAATAAAAACTGCTTATCTTCTCAACCTCACAAGATTTCCTTTGACAGGTGTTGCATTTTCTTCTGAGCATAAATGTCCTTCCAAAAGAAGAACTAAATGGATTAGAGTTTGTTAACATTAAGCTTTTTAAAAACGAGCAAACAGAACAGAGGACATTTAGACTTGGCCCAAAATCAAAGAAACTGATGGACTGATGCGCTTATCTACTTTTTTTTAAGTTTCATTATGTAACAAGGGAAAAATCATCTCAAATTTTCCTGGCCCTCACCCTTCCTGCTTCTCTTTGCTTTCTTTATAGTTAAGCAAAGACACTCAAAAAATTGGCTCTTAAAAATGTCTTAGAAAAATCACCCAGTTATAAGGTAGGTAATGTGCTTTCCTTCCTGCTTACTCTGGAGCTTTACAGACAGTAAAACTCAAATTTCTCACAAGTGGACACTGTCTTAATTATTCCCCCTTTGTTTTGCTTGATTGGAATTAATTACAGTAATTCACAATTAGCCATTCAATCATCTTTTTTCCAATAGCAGCACTGTCCTCTCTGTTCCATATGTTCTTAACGTAACCCGAGAATAATGTTTTTTTTCAAAGCTCTTGCATCAGTTTGGGCCCTATTTTATCCCATCTAACTTCTTACTTTCCTCTAGCAAATCTTCCAATTCACCCGAGTTAAAGTTTCTTCCTTTCTACCCCCACCCCTCTCCCACCCTCAGTCCCATCTCTCTTTCATACACACACACACACACACACACACACACACACAGAGATACATGTAGGCACCTTTGTACAAACATGCATACACATGCACAAATACACAGGTACATATATGTACCTTTATACCTTGGTGACAGATGCATTCCCAGCCCAGATGCTTTCAACCCTCTGTCTATGCAAACTCTACTCATCTTCCAGACCTTGCAAAGTTACCCCTTTTCCAAAAACTTCCTCTAATTAGCAAGATACTCTGCTAGGCACAAAGAAAAAGATTAATTCTACATAGCCTCTATCCTCAAGGAGCTGGTAATGCTCATTGGTTCCTTCTCAAAGATACTAGAACATTTCATCTCACCACAAGCACTTGATTATGTAAAGAATATCTTACTATTTTCTATCTCAACCATAGATTGCTAGAACATAAATCATACATTACTCCTCCATGATCTTTGCTTTGCTATTCCAAGTTAGAGGAGGAGTGGGTGACAGGGGAAGGAAAACATGAACACAATAAAGGGCTCAGGTAATCTCAGTAGCCTTCAATTCTGGGCGTAGACCTAAGAGAATAGTCAGTACTGTGAAAGGAGTATACATCAAGGCCCAAGTACCATATGTTTAAATATTTAAAAGTTAGATTAAGCAAACAAATAGAATATGCCCTCTCCTCTTACCTTGATGAATATTCCCTCACAACAACAAAATTGAAAAGTGTGTGTAAATCTGAGTTTTAAATGACTGAAAGTCAAAAAATATCAACAATCTAAGGGGATTCCCTCTTCAAGGAAACATCAATGCCTCTCTCAGGAAAGTAGCAACTTGGAACAGAATCTAGCATGCCTAAGGAACAGGAGATGCTCATTTCCTCTGTCTTCCTTGGCTGCCTACACGGACACCTAAGTCTGTTCCCTTAGGGATAGATTGTCCTCTCATGCACATGCTGAAGAGTTGTCTTTCTTGACATAGGCCTGCGGCATTGGTGAGCAGCAGGTTTCTTCAGTCATCAACTATGAGCTTCCCACCAATAAGAAAAACTATACCCACAGAATCGGTTGAGGTAAACGGTTTGGCCATAAGGTGCTCTTTTCTTCCTCTGTCAGTTGACAAGCCTTAAAAGCTTTGAAACCATGAACCCCAGAAACAATAAACACACTTTACACCCAGACCTTTCATCTATTAACATGGTGACAGAAGAAGACGAGAAGACTCTTCTAGACATCGAGAGTTTCTACAACACCTCCACTGAGGAGATGCCCCTTAATGTTGCTGACCTCATCTGAGGGGCGGTCCTGCTACCTAGCCCCAGTGAGGGTTCAATCTTGGGGAGCTGAGGAGCAGCAGGAGAGAGGAGGGACGGGAGCAAAGAGGTGGACATCCTGTCATTTTTTTCTCTGAATAAATGTCAATTTTTAGGCAAAAGAAATATATGTATACATCAACAATGACTAAATATAATTATTCTTGTCCTTGTCTAGCGTTCTGTAGCTGGGCCAGTGGCAGTGTGTAGACAGTAATAAAGGCAAACATGGTTCCTAATTACTACTTATTTATTCCATAAGCTTTCTTTTCCTTGCCTTCATTTCGGCAAAATCACTGTTATCATTGAGATTTTCATGTTTCATATTCTATTGATACTAATAAGATTTTTAAACACAATATATTTGTATCAAAGTTTACAAAATTTTAGCATATTTTCAACAAATAGTAAATTTTAAAAAATAGTTTATTTTTATAATATGTTTCAAAAAGGTATTTTTTTTCAAAGGATGCAAAATAATCTATTAAAATTAAAAGACAAAAAGGTAATTCAAAATATCAAAGCTTAAATCAAAATTATTTAAGTAAAGCTGAATTTTATTTAACTTTTTTTAACTTAACTATATCTTACCAAGTACTTTATAAAAATAAATTTATTCCAATTCAATGTCCATCTACTTGCCAATGAAGAATTAGTATCACATTTCACAATGTTACATCTGGATCCACACATATACAAACCTTAGAGTATTTTTGTTTAAAATTGCAAAATGTTCTCCAGCTGTTATAAGCAACTGTAACAAATATTATGTTAATCCATGAATAATTCTGAAACCACAATTAAAACCTGAAGAGAAACAAGAAATGGATACCATGGTACTACTGGAAAATTATACCTTATTATGCAAGCATCTATTGCTTTCATGCTATCTGAGAAAATGATTTGACAAATTAGTTTAAAACGTTTTACATTTACATAAGTGCTGCCACCTCTCACATCCTCACCACTTGTCTAACCAGTGTCCTCTCATGTCCTTAATGACACCACCCACAAACCTTCTCAGCATTTAAAAACAATTCTCTTCAGTTTTGAGACAAATCATAAGGCAAGAGTGGTGAATAAATACTTCCTTGAAGTTAGTTATGAGAACTAATGTTTAAATTACATCTCACGCCCAGCACTGAGCACCAGCTCTCAAGGGACAGGGGTATGCATGTGCTCTTTAACAAATTTATTTTATTTTATTTTTATTTTATTTATTTATTTTATTTTTTATTTATTTTTTGAGATAGTCATGCTCTGTTGACCAGGCTGGAGTGCAGTGGTACAATCTCGGCTCACTGCAACCTGCGCCTGCCAGGTTCAATCCATTCTCCTGCCTCAGCCTCCCAGGTAGCTGAGACTACAGGCATGAGGCACCATGCCTGGCTAATCTTTGTATTTTCAGTAGAGACGGGGTTTCACCATGTTGGCCAGGCTGGTCTCAAACTCCTGACCTCAGGTGATCCGCCCACCTCAGCCCCCAGTGCTGGGATTACAGGCATGAGCCACCATGTCAGGCCAACAAATTTATTTTTTCTTTGTTTGCATGCCATGCCAGGACTAATCGCAATATTTTATGTCTGATATCCTCCAAAAATTAAGAAATGAAAGAATTCCATGAGAAAGAACACGATACGATAAAAAGAAGATTCAGAATGTCAGAAAGAGTTCTTGATACAAAATGATGACTATAGTTGATAACAGTGTATGGTATTCTTGTAAAATTGCTAAGAAAATAGATTTCAAGCATTCTCACCAAAGAGTATATATACACGAAGTAATTCATATGTTAGCTTGATGGAGCCATTCCACAATGTATATGTATTTTAAAACAGGTTGTACACAATAAATACATATGATTTTTGTCAATTTAAAAAATAAACAAAAGGCATTTTGTTACCAAAAAGAGAGTTTCTGAAAATTAAAAATGCAACAGCAAAAATTTAAATCCAACAAAAGTGTTTGAAAATAATGTTGAGGAAATATCCCAGGAAGTAGAAAGAGAGAAAAAGAGTTTGTGAGGTAAGTAAGGAAAGTAGAGGATCAACCCAGGATATACAGCAGCCAACAAACAGGAGTTCTAGAAAAGAAAAATATGAAAAATAAAAAGTAATAATTATAATAATAACTTCAGTACTACCTTCAAGAACTGAAAAGTATGACATTCCAGTTTAGAAGGGTTCACTGAAAAAACAGTGCAATTGATGAAAAAATATTTTGTACAATGGTCCATTATGTGGCATTTGTAAATTCCAGGGACAAAGATAAGAGTCTAAAATTATGTGAACAAAGATAAGAGTCTAAAATTGTTTATTTACAAAAGATGTATCAGTGTCATTAAAACTCCTATTAGCCACACTAGTAGAAAACAATGTAGCAATATCATCAAAATGTGAGAGGAAATTGATGCCAACCTATAATTCTGTACCCAGCCAAACTACCAGTTAAAGACATGAATGAAATAAGGATATTTTAGAGTTTCAATATGCCCCCAAAATTGTCCTTCTAGCTATCCTTCCCAGGAAGCTACTGGATAATCCATTCCTCCTCAGTGAAAAGTTAAACAGGAAGGAGAAAGACAGAGGAACCAAGTAACAAGACTCTCACACAGGAAAGGTGAAGGCATTCACAGGATGAAAGTGAAGAGAAGTCCCAGGATAGCAGCTCTAGTTAGAAAAATCTAGAAATCTTCCTAGATTTCTTTCTAGAGAGAAATCAGCTTGACTAGAACAGATTCAGGAGGTTTCTAGAATGAACAGTCATGAAGAAAATAAAAGTAATATAATAGCTGACATGTTGTAAACACACTCAGACAAGATTTTCTGGTCTATTCCAAAGGAAAGTTTGAGAGATTTCACAATTGATGCAAGGAAAACTTTGCAAATAAAGAAGTAGCAATAATTAATTCCAAGAAAAAAATAAAATTTTTTCTATTTTTCAAAAAGAAAAAATGTTGTCCTAACGTACTTATAAGTTCAAATGTGTATATTAATTACACAGTAATAATATAAACATTGAGAAATGACTTAACCAAAATTTTTGGGGAAAAAAAACATACTGGAAGAAGGGGAGAATACTCAGAAGAATAAGATGAGTGCGTGTATAAAGGCACTATATTATTGAAAAAATAAGAAATGGTAGTATAATTATGATCTATAGGTGTGAACAAAAGAAAAGTTAAAAGTATTACCATCGGAATTGGAATGAAACAAAATTTGGCAAAAAACTACTGTCATTACATACCTAATATTATTTATTGACTTGTTAAACGATGTACCTGTTTTATTTTTATAAAATTCAATTTAAAAATCAGTTGCACAGGAGGGAGGATGTGAAATGAGACTGTTTGCAACAAATCATGAAGCAATTCTAAAACAATGAGAGTGTGCATTGACCAGGGACAAAGAGTAAAACTGCTTCTCTGCATTAAAAAGTTTATTTAGAGTTAAGGTCATTGTGATTTTAAAGTGCAACTAGCCAGTGTAATTGTATCATTTCCTCCAACTACATTTCACCAAGCACAGATACAGCCACCAAGCAAAAAGTTGGATTTAATCAAGTTTGCCATTTGTCAAAGTGAATATGGAAAGTGAGAAAATGGAAAGTGAGTCAAAGACATACGCAAGGGTTATAATAATTGAACATGGAATTTAAGATAGGTGAAGAAGGAATCGTGATAGTGAGGGGATTAAGGGCAAAGAAAACATGGTAGGACCAATGGATTGAAGGTCCGATGGAATAGAAAGGTCGTTGGTGTTGGACTACTAGAAGGAAGGAGGTAGAGGACTGTAGGTGTTGGTCAAAGAAAAGGAGGCATGAGATTAAGATTAAGGAGATGTTGTAATTATTGGTGATGACACAGCTGTAAAGGTAACTAGGGGAATGAGTGGCTGAGAATGGGTGGAGGACAAGAATATAAGAAGAGCTTAAGGAAGTAAGGAGACAGGATTTATTTTGGGTAACATGACTACAAAAAACAAGGAGGAGAAGCTGGGGAGGGGGCAATTATTGAAACCCATAATGTAGAATGCCATCCTCGCGTTTCATGTCTATGACCTTTATGCTCCTGAGTTTATGTATTCAGGATGGAAATCGCTGTTGTACAAAGTCTGTAGTAAGTCCTGTACACATCTGAGAGGTAGGGGTGGGATATACTTATAAATCCTTGCAGAGGACGACAACAATGTCTTCAGTTCAGAGGTTCTTTGGTGGTTCCTAATGACCTACATAATAAGGTACTGAACTGCTATCTTTGATTTTGGAGGACATTTATCAAGTTCTACCCTATGTCTACTCCATTCTTTACCCAAAATGGCTCAAGCCCACCTACGCAGACTCACTGTGAATACCTGAAAGCCACATGCCGCACCCTGTCTTCCATATTCACTCAGACTCACCCTGGATCCCTAACTCATCTTCCTTGGATCACCAATCCTTTGATTCTATCCTTGTTGCCCTAATTATTATTTCAGGCTTCCCATTCTAGGTCACCATCTTGTAATTCTTCAGTGTATTTCAGCCAATTGTCTTGTTTTTGAGCATGCACTAGGACCAACCCCTATTTGGGATCATCCTCAGTTTCAAATAATACATCCTCTCTGTTCATCCCAGTTCTTTGTGAGGTCCAGGCCATCCTACACATGGGCCATAGTGAGGGTGACTAGGCACCATTTTCCAGACACTTGTCTCCTCCTTGCATTCTCACCAAAGGAGAAGTGTCAGCAAAAACAAACCAAAAAATAGTATATATTGTTTCACTGTACCTCTTCTTCTGAGGATGAAGATGAAGATAAATAATCCAAAGTTCTTTTCCCCCAGGATATATATTCATGCTTCATGTCTTTGGCTCCAAATATAGTGCATTGTTTTTTATCAAATAATACATATTACATAGCTAGTATGTGCCTGGCACCAGGCTCTGGAGGGGCGGACTTACAAATATGGGCAGGTTTCCATCTAGCTTTCCATTAATCCTTTGGACACTTAAAGACTACACATGAGTTTTAGTACAAGTTTTCTTTGCTTTGGGAACCAGAGGCTTTGTCTACTAAAACCAGGAATAGTTTTTTGCTCCATAATCTGATTTGATCGAAGTTATGAAAAATTCAATTCTATCAAAACTTTACTGCCAATTATCTCAACATCATGCTACCATTTTATAATTAGCCAAGAAATTCACACAGCCTAAAAATAAAGCTCAATGAATTATTTTTATACTGAATTTACCATTTTCCTAATGGTTTCAAGGGTGTTTTATTTTTCCCAAAGAATCTGCATTTAATGAATTAACATGATCTTTTAAAATATTTCATTGATTTTTAAGTTTTTACATGCTTATATCATTTCCCTACTAGGGCTCATTCCTATAATGCCGGTATTTTGGGAAGCCAAGGTGGGAGGATCACTTGAGCCCAGGAAATCAAGACCAGCTTGGGCAATATTGGAAGACCCCATCTCTACACAAGCAAAAAAATAAAATTCAAATTTTAAAAAATCAGTGTCTTATATTTTCCTCATTTTGGGCACGGCTCCACACCGCTTGCTGGAGATATAGTATGCACTTCATACATGTGTAGGGATTTTGTTTGGTTGCTTGGCTGATTGGTTTGGGTTCTGGTTTTATAGCAATACACTCGAGGAATGTATAAAGAACACACTTTTTAAACTTTATGAGTCTCAATGTTATTGCCTCCATTTAAAACTCAATCTCAGCTGAGCGAGGTGGCTCATGCCTATAATCCCAGCATTTTGGGAGGCTGAGGTGGGAGGATTACTTGAGCCCAGGAGTTTGAGACTAGCTTGGGCAATACAGGGAGAACTCACCTCTACAAAAATAAAAATAATTTTTTAAGAACATAATCTCCAGTAACTTCACTATAGTTATGTAATAAAATATCCTTAGAAAATATACACTGACGTATTTAAGAGTTGAGAGGTACAATGTCTCCAAATTACTCTCAAAGAGAATGTATGTGTATATAGAGAGAGACAGAACAAGAGACAGAGAGATAACAGAGCAAGAAACAAAGACAGAAATGGTGAAGTGAAAACTGGAGTGGCCAAAAACAGAGACAGAAAGTGGAACGGTGGCTTCCAGGGGCTGAGGCAAGGTAGAAATGCGCTGTTATCATGTCATGGGTATAGAGGTGCAGCTTTCCACGGTGAAAAGTTATCAGATGGAGTTATGGACAGTGATGATGGTTGCATAACATTATGAATATAATTACTATTACTGAACCGTATGCTTAAAAATGATTAAGATGTTAACTTTTATGTGTATTTTACCATATTTTTTTAATTGGGGGAAAAGATAGCAAATGGGGGAAATTGTCAACAGGTGTTGAATCTGGTAAAGAAGGGTACATCAAAGTACTATCATTGCAAATTTTCTGGAATTTTAAAATTACAGAAAAACTAAAAGTGATCCAAAAAAGTCAATATCTAGAAAAACATATAGCCTAGAACGAAAAAAAAAATCTATCTTTGCCATGCACTAGGAAGCAGGAGGGAAAAAAGGTTTCAAGTGCTGACTTTCAGATGATGGATGGATGAGGTGATGAACTACCAACTGTTTCAGTAGGGAAACAGCAGTGATGGCAAACGAATTTTCACTTTTGCTAGGCTTGGTTTGGCTCTTAGACAACTCAGCTGTCAGACTTTAAGGAACTTTGGGAAAATCCCAGCACACGTTTGAGTACCATTTAGAACTGCTTCTGAAAGCCCTGCCCTGAGACAGGTCCACCCTCGAGACACTGTCCAATGAGAAAGGAAGTCAGTGGAACAATGAGTTATAATTACAAGGGAGACGAGATGGCTAAGGCTGGGAAACAGCTGGCATCTCTCTGCTTCTGAAAGCAATTCAAGGTGAGCTCCTAATGGTACATTGGCTCCTGAAACCACAAACATTGCCTTATCTCCCCCAGTAAGTCATCACCAAATGCCAACATGCATAAACTAGCTTAGCTTCAGCTAGCTCCTGTAAATCGTAAGGAATGTGCAATTCAGAGGCCAGCATCTGGGCATAGTCGGCAAAGTATTCTAATTTCCCAGCTCCCTCTTGCTGCAGCTTGGTCCTTCTGCAGTGACCTGGGAAGCCCAGGATGGGATTCCCATGTTCAGGTTTACTGTAAACTGGCAAAGAATTAAGTCAAGAAGCCTCAAGGCAATAAAGAGATGCACCGGAATACTGAGGCCTGACCACAATTGAAACTGTTTGAGTCAAAAGTCAAGAAGTCGTTCACATGCCAAGGGCCATTTCCTCCACTTTGACCCCACCCCGCTATGCTGGAAGTCAATTCTCCACAGTGCATGGTGAGTCAGGCGTGAGCACTTTGATTATGGCTCAGCTGATGTCATTCAAGAAAGCAGGGGGGGTCATCCACTGCATCATAGGAAGAGACATTTGACTGAGACAGATCCACCCTCCAGCCCTCTGGGGAGCCTGACATTTCCAGGACACAGAAAACAAACTTCCTCTTAGAAGGGAATATGCTTTCAGTGTGGGAAAAAAAGAGAGAGAGAGAGAAACAGAACTGGAGAGGGTCAATACGTGCTCACCCTGGCTGAAAGCCCACAATCAGGGAAATTTCTGTCCTTTCTGAAAAGGTGAAAGCAACAAAATGTCCCCTGGTTCACAGGCAGATCCAAGGAACTGCACGTACACAAAGAAAAACTCAGTCTGACCCAACAGAGCATAATGGGTCTAGCAACCATGTAACTCCCTTTCAATTCAGCTCACACATTTAACTATTTATTGAGAGGCCATCTTGTATTTGGTGTCAAAGCTATTCTTTGTGGTGGGAAGACAGGATTCAGATCCAACAGGGCCAACACATAAGCTGCTGTTGTTGTAACTTAACTTTGAGTTATTATGTTCTGATACTCCCTTTGCATGGATTATCCTATTTGAACCTCAACAATTTTGCCAGGTAGATATTATCTTTTCTATTTTGTAAGTGAGGAAACTGAGACACCACTTCAAAACAGAAAAGTGAGGAAACTGTGTTCAAATCCTGTTCAAAACAGAAAAGTGAGGAAACTGGGTTCAAATCCTTGCCCTTCTGTGTGATCAAGAAGGGCAAGGATTTGAACCCAGTCTAGACCAGCGCTGTTGAATTACACTTTCTGAATGATTGCAATGTGCTGTATCTGCCCTGTGTAATAAATATGGTAGCTGTTTAATAATATAGTTATTAAATAAATAACCCTATGTGGTTAATGAGCCTTGAGATGTGATCACTGCAACTGGAAAACTAGATTTTAAAATTCTATTCAATCTTGTTTAACTTAAATTTAAGCTGTACTTGTTGCTAGTGGCTACCCCTTTGGGCAGGGCAGATTTGGACTGACTCAAAAACAAGGTACTTAACCATTTGCTAAATGGCAGATGACAGTATGGAGGACCACACCCTCACCATCTTCTGGTTGATAGGAAACCAAATTACAATAGACATCCACATCATTCTCAAAGAGGAAGAGGGTCGTTATGAGGCTATAGTGAGTGGACAAAAGAAGGGCATGACCTGCTGTCGCCAGAACAAGGAACGCAGGCTCACTGGGGCTCTCCTCCAGGCACTGATGGTATATGTCTTTAGACATGCTGAAAGCCAGTGGCTCATATCCCTAGCTATCTCCCTCTTCACCCATCTACCCCGAACTGTGACCCTGGTCCTGTAGTGGGGTCTGCAGGCCCTAAATGCATGGAGCCCCAGGGCATCACCCTCTGTGATTGGCACTGTCCCCAACACCAAGGAGGATGCATGAGAAAGATGGGTCCCTGGCCACCTGCTTGGGAGGAAGTAGCTCACAGTCCAGAAGGCCAAGACTTACCAACCAGAGCTCACTGAGTCACAAAGAGAGACAGAGTGTGAGTCAGTATAGGATGGATTTTAGGAGAGGAAAAAAAGGATAACGAATGTGGGCTGGATGAATAGGAAGGGACGATGTCATACAGGAAAAGAGATTTGAGCTGGGCTGCAAAGAATGGATGACTTTGGAAGGTCCAAGAGGTAAGGAGGAAAGTACCACCTAACAAGAGTGACCATGGAGGTCATGAAGAGAGGTCTTATGGCTGATATTTGCAAGGTGAGACAGTGGTCAGCTTTCTGGCTAGCCCTGTGTCACTCCAATGTTGGGAGCTCTGCTAATAATGCCCTTGTTCTCAAAGTACCAGAAGAGATCTGAGAGTTTGAGTTTTGTTTTTGGGTTTTTTTTGTGGTTTTGTTGTTGTTGTTGTTGTTGTTGTTGTTGTTGTTGTTGTTTTGGAAACCGAGTCTTACTCTGTTGCCCAGGTTGGAGCGCAGTGGAGTGATTTCAGTTCACTTCAACCTCCACCTCCCAGGCTCAAACAATCCTTCTGCCTCAGCCTTCTGAGTAAATGGGACTACAGGCAAGCACCACCATGCCTAGCTAATTTTTATTATTTTTAGAAAGACAGGGTTTCACCACGTTAGCTAGGCTGGCCTCAAATTCCTGACCTCAAGTGATCCACCTGCTTTGGCCTTCCAAAGTCCTGGGATTACACACGTGTGCCACTGTACCCAACCTTGAGAGACTATTTAAGCTGGTAGGAATTTCATCCAATATAGAGATTTCAGAGACCACTCCATAGGGATTCCATAAAGTGTGGACTGGGAGTCCATTCTGTTTCGTTAGCCAGTGAACAAGGTGATTCTGATGCTTCTGAAGCTCTCGTAGGTGTACAGATTTCAACCACTCCCTGTTCCAAGCCAGGACCTATTCAACTGTCAGAGATCAAAGAGAATTTACCCCATTTCAGGGCTGTCCAGGAATAATGACCCAGACTCTCTTGGGAAGCGGTTCTGAGAATTAGTAAGCTTAGCTGAAGAGACAAGTCCTGGCGGGCCAAGGGAAGAAGTGTCTGCCAAAACCCAGCAGCAACTTCAAGTGGCTGTATTGGAATTAAAGATTTCTTTGCAGGAAATTTATTTATTTTTTTGAGACAGAGTATTGCTCTATCACCCAAACTGGAGTGCAGTGATGCAAGCCTGGCTCACGGCAACCTCTGACTCCCAGGTTAAAGTGATTCTCATGCCTCAGCCTCCTGAGTAGTGGGAACTACAGGCACGCACCACCACACCCAGCTAATTTTTGTATTTTTAGTAGAGACGAAGTTTCACCATGTTGGCCAGACTGGTCTCAAACCCCCGATCTCAGGTGATCCGCCCACCTCAGCCTCCCAAAGTGCTGGGATTACAGGCATGAGCCACCACGCCCAGCCTTCTTTGCAAGGAACTTAGTTTCTCCAAGCCTTTCATTTTGCAGTAGAGGAAGCTGAGGTTTAGAGAGAACTGACATGTTCAAGTTCACACAGCTATGGGGCCATAAACAGGAGGTAGAAACAGGTGCCAGGATGTGAGGCTGGGATTGACTCTGCACAACCTGGACAGGTCTCTCCCTGCTGCACTGACTCCAGAGTGCCATCCAAAACCAAAGACAAAACCCTTCTCTTGGCCCCTTTCATGCCAATTTTCATTAAACTATTTGACTTGACAGCAGTTCTGTATTTTAAAAAATACAGTTCTGTATCTTTTGAGGGCTGTGTCCTTTGCTGTACTATTTCAGTATTTTCCAAAAGCTCGAGGAGATCCTGGGGAAGATAAAACTCTGCCAATAAGGTAAATATTCACGTTTGTTATGGGGAAAAAATATGAAGTCCCTTTGTGTTTGCTGCCCCTGTGGGAAAAAAGTGGTGGCACGTCTTGTTTTTACTCTGAATTTCCTCCTGGGGAATGCAGGTCCTTTTTGATTTTTGGTCTCCCAGACAAGTCAACACATTTTCCTGCCTCTCTTAAGGAATTCCTACTCCTGATGGCAAATATTACCCATGCAGCTCTGGGGTTCCCATGTTTCAGACTCAGAAGGATTCAGGGTGCAAAGGTAGCACATCCCTTTCGTTTTTCATTAGCACAGGCTTGCACAGTGCCCAGCAATTTTGGAGGCTAAGCACCTTGGCACAACAGAAAAGGCAGACCCGGGCCAGGCGCAATGGCTCACTCCTGTAATTCCAGCACTTTGGGAGGCCGAGGCAGGTGGATCACAAGGTCAGGAGTTCAAGACCAGCCTGGCCAACATGGTGAAACCCAGTCTCTACTAAAAATACAAAAATTAGCTGGGTGTGGTGGCAGGCGCCTGTAGTCACAGCTACTTGGGAGGCTAAGGCAGGAGAATCACTTGAACCCAGGAGGCGGAGACTGTAGCGAGCTGAGATCACGCCACTGCATTCCAGCCTGGGCAATAGAGCGAGACTCCAGCTCAAAAAAAAAAAAAAAAGAAAAAAAAAGGAAGAAAGGCAGACCCAAAACAACAGCATGCATGAGAATTAGCCTTTCCATTCTCCTGGGAGGTGTCATGTGATATTTCCCTAGTACCATCTCTAGTCCCTCCTGGGCTCCCCACTTGCACCACTTTATAGGGTGGAAAGAAACATGGAGCATTGGAATATTTTTATGGGGGGAGAAAGGGTCTTGCTATGTTGCCCAGGCTGGTCCCAATTTCTGGGCTCAAGTGATCCTCCTCCTGCCTCAGCCTCCTGTGTAGCTGGGATTACAGGCATGAGCCACCATGCCTAGCTCAGATTTATCTTCTAACAATTTCTTTAAAAAGTCATTTTAAAGATTCTTTTTATCTAGTTTTTAAAAAAAATCCCAGGAAGAAACTGAAGCAGGAAGACTCCTGCAAAATTCATCTCATAAATAGGTTGTTTTTTTTTTTTATCTGATGGAAATGCTCAGGGTGTGAATATTTTTGACAACAAGTTGGTTCACACAACAGAGAATACTACTGGGAAATGTGGGGAGGAATTAGCCTGTGTGTGTCATTAGTCACAACAGGTCTTTCTTATAAAAAAAAAGAAAAAAAAAAAAAAACCACCTCGCATTCAAGAGGTCAAGAAAACTAATTCCTCATTTTTGAGCTGCTTTTCAGGTTGTGATAGATCTTAGAAACAAACAAAGGAACAAGCTCTGCCAGTCACAATCTCCGTTCCAGAAATTAAGGCCCAAGACACTTCGGATAATATTTTGATTTCATTTTCTTTCCTTTTCAGTGTGTAAAAAATAACTAAAGTCAAAAGTAAGGATTCCTAAGAGCCATTCTGACAGGCATGTGGGGCCAGGGACAGTGCTAGAAGATAGAGGAAGAAGTTCCAGATGACGGGCAAGATACACTGAAGCCCTGCATTCCCACCCCCACCTCCCCAGCCCAAGGCCAGCCTCACAGTACTAAAGCGGTTGATGTGTTTCAATAAATAAATATTTCCCTAGGCATTGAGCAGAGCCAGGGTATGTGATCCATTTATTTGGAAACAGAGTTTTACATAGTATTTTACTCTTTTTCCCTTGTAAGATATTTTTTTCCCAAAGAAGAGTACTCATTAACTTCTGCCATGGCCCTTAGTTATGTTGAAATCTTCTACTCATATTGGCTGCCACAGAACCTAAGTTCAAATACCAATCTTTTACGAAGAGCAAATATTTGTCAGTACTAAAATTGAAAGTGTTCTTCCATGAGACACACTCCAACACCATCCTAGAGACTCCAAGAACTTGGGTGAAGCTGTCACGTAAAGAAGATGGAACTTGGGGTTCTCTGATGCAACCCCAAACTAAGATACTCAGAGAGTCCATATTTTCCATGACTGTAAACTGGGATTTATCTTATACGGGTATGCATCCAGCGGTTGGGCTATTGCCTTATAATACATGACAATAACTTGAAGATGGAATTTAAGTCAATTCATTCCTAAAACATCTGAAAAATCTAGTCAATGCCTTTTCAGGGTGTGTATATTCAGTAAATAATATAAGCTCATATATATTGAAAGCTTACTTTGCACTAGTTACTACAATATGAGCTTTCCAAGTGCTGGCCCGACGCAGTGGCTCACACCTGTAATTCTAGCACTTTGGGAGGATGAGGCGGGTGGATCACTTGAGGTCAGGAGTTTGAGACCAGCCTGGCCAACATGGTGAAACCTCGTCTCTATTAAAACTACAAAAATTAGCTGGGTGTGGTGGTGCACACCTGTAGTCTCAGCTACTTTGGAGGCTGAGGCAGGAGAATCACTTGAACCCAGGAGACGGAAGTTACTGTGAGCCGAGATCACACCACTACACTTCAGTCTGCTGACAGAGTGAGATTGTCTCAAAAAAAAACAAAACAAAACAAAAGAGCTCTCCATATGTTATCCTGTCTGATCCTCCCAGCAGGTCAATGATGGAGTCCTTGTTGTTATTCCCATTACAGAGATGAGGAACTGAGTCACAACAAGTAAGGTCGATTGCTCAAAATCATACAGCTATTATGTGGTGGATGTGAGATGCACATCTTAGCATCCATACTTCCAAGCTTTAGAAAGCAAATTCTCAAAACTATGACACTATCCTGGCCCCCATTCAATAAAAGGTATCACCTCTTGAGTAAGACATTGTTCTACCTTCAGAGTGAGCTCTTCTGAGATGGTTTTGCAAAGTTAGCTTTTGTATAGATCTAGATAAAGTTAGGTTATGCTACAATAATAAAAATATCTCCGAAATCTCAATGGCCCAACACAATGAAGGTTAACTTCTTGTTCACTTCTGCTGGGACGTCATGAGCCAAGTCTAGTCATGCAGCCCCACCCTGACCACTAAGGAATACTGGGAACACCCAGAAGGTTTGGTGAGCAGTGACTATGCCCCACCACCTGGAAAGTCCTTCTCAAGTCTCCAAGGACTTAGTGGCAACACCATTGCTCTGAAGGGTGAGGTTCCAGTTCCAGGACTTCCACAGACCTACACGTGGCTTGAGCAAATGACTCCTTTTCTGAGCTGCAGTTTCTTCATCTCTTAAATGATGTGATTACACTATTGTCCTTCAAGGTCACTCCAGCATATTTTTCAATTTACAAATGAATGTCCCTTACAAAAGACATGTGC
Source organism: Cheracebus regulus (assembly GCA_963574635.1). NCBI lineage: Eukaryota > Metazoa > Chordata > Mammalia > Primates > Pitheciidae > Cheracebus > Cheracebus regulus. The sequence goes on from CAUYQU010091182.1 coordinate 25,841, forward strand.
CAAGGCTACATTGGCACCCTCCAGAGGATGTGGAAACATCTCTCAATGTGCGGCAAGGCTGTTCTGTGGCACAAGTCAAGCTCACCATTTTGCTTGGATGGCGGGCTTGGGGAGGCTGTTTGCCAACCTAACAGAATGGGGTCAGCGGTTTATGGCAACTCCCAGGCCTCTGGAGATGTTGGGAGCTTTCTTTGTTGGTTTTTACACCTAATAAAAAGCAATTTCCTCTTTTCAAAAGACACATTTTTTTCTATTTTGAAAGATTAGTGGTTTGAGGAGGGGGGCTGTTTGGCTTTGTTTTTTAAATTAAAAGGACATCATCTTTTAAGGCTGAAGATTTGGGTAACAGAAAGGACAGGTAGGTTAGCCCAGGTCACTCTGCAAGACAAGAGCAGAGCAGAGAGGAAAACCCACTTCCCTGGACGGGCCTCACTCCAAGACAGGAAATCATTCTGGGATAAAAATGCCTATTAAATGGTTCGTGGTGAATGAGGGTAACGGGTCCCAGACATGAATTTCATAACCCTTTGAACACACCTACAAAAGGGGACTTGGCAAAGTAGATTTTGTCTCCAACCCAGCTCTGAAAAGATCCCCACTGAGACACAACCTCGAACCAACACAGGAGAGAGCTCCTTGCTGGCACTTTGTGGGAGTGGAGCAACTTTACATTTTCTGGAAGTGAGATTAAGGGCAGGTAAATGAACAGTCACACATGAGCCAGGATTCCCTCCTTCAAAACCTGCCTCGGCTGTCTGCAGACTGAAACATGAAGGGCTCACACATCCTGCTTAGTGCTCACACTAAGTTCCGCCACCATTCCATCACACTAGCCCTGAGAAAAACATCTGCACACCCACGAGGCCAACCTGCCAAGGGGTAAGAGAAATAGCAGCAGTGCCACCCCTTTGCCTGACAACACAAATAATTCCCAGGTGTGTCTAGAGGCCACCCTGCTTAATCCACTTCCACCTCTTTTACCCTGAGGACCTGCTTGCCATCCAGCAGAACATACTTCCCAGAGGTTTGCGGGACAGCCAAGCTGAACCTATTATATCCTTGGGGCTCTGACAATATCCCAAAAGTTTCACGATGGTGGTATCTGAGGGGACAGTGATCTCGCGCTCCCCAATGCACCCCTCATATTGTAATAAGGAAAAGAACCCTTTACCCTGCACCACTCATGGTGACTTGATTTGAAAATACCTCTTCAAACATCATTTGATCTTTATGACAAACTTCAGGAAACAAAGATTCTCATTTCCATTTTAAGATGAGGAAAGTGCAGCTTATAAATTTTTGAGTGGCTTGCCGGGCTTCCCCGACATTGACGGGTACAAAGCGAGAGTGTCGCAGCTAGAACTTGGACCTGGATGTTCTAGTTTCCTATCCAAGCTCCTCTACCATTTGCCTGTCATTCACACAGGTTCTTGGTTCAATGTTATCCTTCAACATGGTGTTTCCCTGCTGAAAGCATCAGGACCCCAATATCTAAGTTGTCCCCCAAGTTCCCTAAACAGAGGCCGGTATTTCTCATGTTGGGGAGAGGACTGCCAGGAAATTATTAGGAAAGTAAAGGAAACTGAAGTCAGAACAATCCTGACCCTAGGTCACATCCAGCCCTCGCACAGGAGGACATTCTGGCTGCTCCATGACTCAACCTGCGTGGGAAGCCTCTCTAATATCCAGTTCATCTCCCAGATTGTTCAGGTTACCGGGGGCTATTTGGCTGGGAGAAATTCAGGTACTTGGTCAGTGTTCAGATGCCTCAGGCCTCCTGTGGTCAACGGTCTGTTTTCCCAGGTTTTCATGCCACCATGACCCCAGGAAGCATCAGATGACAGGATGGCACTGGTAATAACTGCCCAAGAAGACCCTGCAGGCCTTGGAGCTCAAAGTCCGTGAGACATCCCAAGATCTCCACTCCCCCACAAAGGCCCACTGACCTCAATAGGAAATAGGTACAAGGCTAGGACGGAGCATACAGACACCCACTTCAACTGCTTTTGCATAGAAGTAAAGATCCACTTGAGGGAAAACAGGCAGCTCCACTGACTGCAGTTAATCATCCAGACTCTGGTTATCTGGAAAACACACCGAAAGTTACAAAGCAAGCTAGGGTAAGAACATGAAGAATCTTCTTTCCTGAAGCTTTTAATGCTCACAAGTGCACATACAGTCACCGTCTCATCTGATCCCACAACTCCTCCCACCCCCCGGGGAGTACAGAAATAATTATCCCCATTTGAGGAATGATTATCCCCAAGGAAATAAGTTCAAGAAAGATAAATTTGCTACTGATTCCAGAAAGTTCCAAAAAGATGGATTTGCCCCTGATTCCACAGCTGTCTAGTAGCTGATCCCCACATAGACCAGCCTTATTCAGGTTCTCCTGGGTCAACAGTGTCCTCTCTTTTGCCCTCTGCCCTCTCAAGTCTTTCAAGGTGAAGTTCACACTCATCTTCTTGGAGAAGCTTTGCCTATCCATTCTAGAGCTAAAACTTGTTCTCTGAACTCCCCCTTCAGGGCCTTGCTCTTTCTTTTCCATTCACATTCATTCCTTCATTCAACGAGATGCTGCAAGAATTTTTCATTGGTGCAAATACCTCCCAAGCTTCACTTCCCAGCAGACCTGGAGTTACCTGCTCTGCAGTCCTTTGTGGATTGAGAATGTTTAGTTACGTTACTGCTCTGGAGTATGATTTTTCCTTTCCATTTCTGCTCTCCCTTCCCATTCCCATTCAAACTTTTTCTGAAAAATATTTTTTGAGACAGAAAATTTTATTCTTCCTTACATTTTTTTTAAGTTCATGGGTACACATCTAAGTTTGTTATATAGGTAAACTCACATTGCAGGGGTTTGTTATACAGATTATTTCATCACCCAGGTATTCAGCCTAGTACACATTAGTTATTTTTCCTGATCCTCTCCCTTTTCCCACCCTCCATCCTCTGGCAAGCGCCGGCGTGTTTTATTCTTTGGCGTGTTTCCATGTGTTCTTATCATTTAGCTCTCACTTATAAGCGAGAACATGAGGTAATTGATTTTCTGTTCCTATGTTAGTTTACTAAGGATAATGGCCTCCAGCTCCATCCATGTTCCTGCAAAGGACATGATCTCATTCTTTTTTATGGCTGCACAGTATTCTGTGATACATATGTACCACATTTTCTTTATCCAGTCTACCATTGATGGGCATTAGGTTGAGTCCAGGTCTTTGCTATTGTAAACTGAAATTCAGGAAATCTTTTAACAAGGTAAAAATAGGACCTTGAGACCAAAGGATAAATCTAATACAGAACCATGATTTAGAACATGCCATTCAGCCTTTCCACTCTCTACTTTCAGCTATAAAATGAGAGAAACTTATCACCAAGAACTAAGTATCAATGAGAACTCATCAGTCTCCTGCAGTACAGCTACATTAGCTGTTAAAATATTTCAGTATGTCCCTCATGTTTGGTTTTAAAGAATGACTAATGAAGCTGGACATGGTGGCTCTCACCTGCCATCCCAGCTACTTGGTAGGCTGAAGTAGAAGGACTGCTTGAGGCCAGAAGTTCAAGACTAACCTAGGCAACATAGTGAGACTCTACCTTTAAAAAAAAAAAAAAAGAAAGAAAAGAAAAGAAAAGAAAAAAGAGCTTTAGGCCAGAAGCATCATCTTCAGGTAATTCGCCAAAATGACCAACACAAAGGGAAAGGGGAGAGGCACCCGATATATGTTCTCTAGGCCTTTTAGAAAACATGGAGTTGTGAGAGAGATCCAAGATGGCCGATTAGCAACAGCTCAGGAATGTAGCTCCCAGTGAAAGCGCAGAGAACGAGTGGATGCCGCACTATCCGATGAATTTTTGTTGCCCACAGACCGGGAGATTCCCGGCAGAGGAGCCACACGGGTCACCAGCGCGACTCGTTTGGCTGGTGCGGCTGTTTTGCCGGCGCTCCAGCGCGGCGCTTCCCGGTGCGGAGTGTACGGGACGGACGGGCTCGGCTGGTCCCGTCCCCATAAGGAAAACAGCAATTGGAAACGCTGCAGACTGAGAGTCTCACAGCAAGCACAGCGAACCCAGGAAGGTCAGGCTCTGTGGGGAACGGGCGTCCGCCAAAGGAAAACTAAGAAACAGAAAAACTTCATCACCGGGCGGAGAGGGATCCAAGATGGCCGCGTAGCAGCAGCTCAGGATTGTAGCTCCTAGTGAAAGCGCAGAGAGCGAGTGGATGCTGAAATTGCAGATGAATTTTTGATGCCCACAGACTGGGAGATTCCCGGCGAAGGAGCCACACGGGTCGCCAGCGCAATTCTTTTGGCCGGCGCGGCGCTTCTCGGTGCGGCGTGTACGGGACTGGTTGCCCTTTTAGTCGGGCTCGGC